>JBAMHX010000025.1:13386377-13428799 GCA_037177515.1 Pseudomugil tenellus | reverse complement strand
ATCTATGAAATGATATTCTTGTTTGTATGATCATAGTGTTCCCAGATAGAACTGTACCAGACACAAGGATGTATGACATACATTGTACGCGATAACAATATGGAACCAGAAAATTCCACAACACTATGATAATATGCTTTTTTCAACAAGCACCAAACTATAGTTTTGCCATACCACTCACTTGTTACTACGAGGTTTCTACCCAGAACTGTAAACACCTTGCTCTGCGGTTCCCCTTCCCCGCTGCACTGAGCAGACAGAGAGGCGCCATGTAGTCAGCGTGCAGTTACACATGTGTCTCTTAATGAGAGCAGCAGCAACATGCACACTTCCTGGAGGAGATGGTGTGCCAAAGTTTTCAGGTATGGGAGGGGGGAGTCTCCATCATGCCGACGCTGCACGGTGGTGTCAGCTATTTGCTCTGCTTAAGTTGGACTCTCTTTTAAAGAGATAAAACTACAATAACGCATGGATGAATCTGGATAATTTTAAGATCCAATTAACACTAATAGAAGGTTAAACTCTCATAAAAGTACATTTTGCATTATATGTCTCCTTTAATGCTGGACAAGACAAAAAAAAAAGTATTTCCCATTTTCTCTGGAGTCAACTACTCTTTCATTTCAGTCTGCACTACTATGTACACATGTAACTATTCTTTCTATGTAATCAAATGTTTTAAAAGGCGGTAAAGCTGATTTTAAGATTAAAAAGATGTGTTTTCCATTAAACTAAAGCCTTTATCAGAATATACTGAAGATTCAAATGATTTTTTGACAGTGGACGTCTAGCATCAGATCGTCCTTCATAAATCGCCACTCAAACAAAACCCTTCGGTATCCTCGTTGTTTCTTCCCCTCGCTGTGTCTGTCATGCAGCTGATCTTATGAAATCTACAGAGTGGAGTGTACCGGGGGAATAATATGAGAGCACCGACAGACTGCCATCCTTAAACTCCTCTGCTCACAATCAATTATGACCCAGACACTCATGTGTAATTAGCTCATTAAGTTCTTGATTTATTTTTTTAGCGCATGTTGCTGAGCAGAGGGAATGAATATTACTTTCCTATTTTGTAATTAGTCTAAAATTTCCTCATTAGCTTTGGGATTATGATGAACAAATAGCTGAATTTAACTCCAATTAGCTCTTGGGGAAATTTATCCCTTTCAGTTGGGCCTTTGTAAAAGCATTTTCTTTCATGTTATGATATAAGGACAAGTGCTGTCTAAATATTCTCACATCCAAAGCCATGAAATGACATTAGAAGAGGAATTAGACCGCAGAGCTACTGTATTTTTTAATTAATTTTTGAAAGATGTAAGGTTGGTATCCACTCTCTTTCTGTCTTTAAGGATCTGTTTCACTGCCAAGCTCTTTTTCTCAATTAACCCCCCCACCCCACACCCACCTTTAAATTTCCCATATTTGGGGTTGTGTGTATTTTCCTCTTGCTCATCAGACACTCTCCACAGACACACCACTTTTGCCTCTCTTTTCTCACTCTCTTTGCTGCTAATCTCCCTGTGAATGGTTCACTCGTCTGAACAATCCCCCCCCACCTCGCTTTAAATCTCTCCTCAGCCGCAGCATGTGACTCTGCTTTAAGAGAAATCCTTGATGTGGCGTCGGCGAAGAACAGAGATATGTGGATTTCCTCAAGTCTGGAAGTCTGTGTCAGGTCAGGGAGGAATCAACTGGGAAGGATAAAATATGAAATCATCAGCATATTTTAGGATTTGAAGACCCCCATTCAGAGTCTGCTGAGCCCTCGCTTATGGGTGAATCCAGCTGTCTGTAATGCATGGCACTGCCAAACTCCGTCTACGCTCCAAACACATTTTTATGAGGATTTCCTTTATCCATGTTTCACAAGTTTAACTTAACGTCTTACAGTGTAATATATGTATTGTATTGTGGTTTATGTTGGCGCTGTGCCACTAAGAGAGGGATAACGTGCAGGGGAAAAAAACAACCACTTTTTCCATCATAGTATTCTGTACATTGCAAGCATTATTAACACTAAAATCCCTACTTTTTATGTTCCAGGGAAACTTTGGAATCTTTGTTTAGCCACAAAATGTTTAAATATACTGTCAAATGATGTAACGACTCATACAAAAACATTTTTAGGGGAAATGTATGTTGGCTGCTTTTTAAAAAAACTGATCCAGAAAATTATTATTCTTTAGGGGAAATGTCTCTTCATGTTCCTTTCATTCTTTCTTTTTCCATATGTTTGAGCAGATTCTTTGGTTATCACATGACTGCTTTTGTTTGCTTGCATAGCGTGTCCCACCCTTGGAAGTGTCGGACCTTTTTGAAGACATTAAGGATGGTGTGATGCTGCTGGCCTTGCTAGAGGTTCTTTCTGGACAAAAACTGGTGAGCTTTGTGCTTATTCCTGCAGCATGTAATCAGGCATCTGACTTCAGACACTTCATATCCTCCAAGCCTTCTTGATGGATTTTTATTTTTTTTTTATAATCACACCTTAAGTTTACCAAAAACAAAGACAAATAAACCAAAAAGCAAATCATAACAAACACAATAACACAGATATATTACTTTTTACTCTTGGTACATGCAGCAACCGGCAGCCTCATAAGAGCTGCAGACCTACTGCGGTGAATTTTAAATGAGCAACACTTACATGGAGCCGTTTATTGATCGCCTTGTATTAGGATGTTTGAATTGAGGAGGAAAGCCCAGATTAACAAGAACAGATCAGAGTTCACACACATAACAGACAAAGACACACACATCTTGAGGATTTTGTTTTCCAATATTGCCCAAGGTTGAAGCCGTGAATGTCCTATTGATCAGGAGGTTTAAAGACAAACACAGCTCTTATTGGACCTCGAGTCTGTTTTAATGTTGCATGTGGTATGTTTTATGCATATGCTATATTTAACTTTTTTATTATACCTGTAAACACATACACTGTTTAGTTTCATGCACATGCCCCTTTCCCTCTCTCAGTATCTTCCATTTCCATTGTTCTACTTTTCCCCTCCAGCCATGTGAGCAGGGCAAGAAGCTAAAGAGGATCCACTGGGTCGCCAACATTGGTACAGCTCTCAAGTTCCTCGAGGGGAGAAAGGTAAAAGTTCAGCTTCTTTTTATATGTGTGTTTTTTCTTTCCACCATGTGCTGCTGCTCTTACTGCTCAGCTGATGCCTCGTGGGTGAAAATATTGAGTCCTGACCTTCAATGGTCTGTTTCTGTGTGTTCTTTGCTTTTGAGTCTTCCTTTCACATTCATCATTCATCCTGAAACCATTACATTCTGGTTTTGTTTCTCTGCAATGATTGTGTTGAGTAAATCTGATTTTTTTCTTCCATTCTTTGCTTGAATGTTTCATTTAATTAACTTGTTTGGTTGCTTGTAAGTGAATTTTTAAAACAGTTTAATTATTGGACTAGTTCTTTCTGTATTTCTGATCTAATTATTTGTACACATTTCTTCCTCTTTATGATATTATTATTTATATTTTCTCCTGTTTGCTTTACTGGTTTGCATGTGATTCTCTGAAAGTGTCATCTGCTTTTCAGTGAGAGGAATAAAACATTCTCAGAGTTTTGCATAGATTGCCCTTTGGATATACATAAATAAAGCCATAAGTATGAGCTGGTGTCTGCAGGGACATTGATTTGTCTTTCAGAAGTGCGACAGGGTTAAAACTGTAAATCCTTCAGCGGTAATCTGCTGTCTGAAGATGAGACATCAGTGGGCACTTTGCTGTATATGTCTGTGATAAAATTAAATGTAAATATCCTCTGCATGTAAATCTGATTTAAACACACGTTGTCTGATTACATTTATGTATGATGCCTACTTCACTCTTGTATTTGTTTCATAGGAGTTTTCATTGATTTAATGATGTTTACTCTACGTCTTACTGGAACCAGTTGAAACACTGTTTTACGAGCAGATATAAATCCTCACTAATATCAATAAGCTCTGCAACATACAATTACCTTCCTCATAATTTAATCTATTTTCCCTCTAAATGTTGTAAAATGAAGGCAACATTTCCATCATAGTTTCCCAGAGCTCAAGGAGACATTTTCAGACCGCTTCAGTTGTCCGATGACCCAAATTTAAAAAATATTCACTTGACAGCATTAAAAAAGAATGTGTAACATTTCAAGCAGCAAGGGCAAATAACCGCTTGGCATTTTTAAACTTAATGATCTTTCGTTAAAACGGACTGAATCAGATTTTTTTCAACCTAAAAGTTCTTGTGAGACATATCTGTTACAAGGGCAAATACCAAACAAAATACAAGTTTTGAGTCATTATTATGTTAAAAATGTAACTAGAACTTTTCATTAAGTACTGCAATCTTTGCAGACATTATTAGCACCGGCATACTCAGATAAATATGACTTCTGTCATATTTTTTGCTGGTGTTTTTGTGTGTGTGGCCACAAAACATTTATGTTTGCAGCCACACACAGATGGTTTGATTTGTGAACATAACCTGCTGTGTTTTCTAATGTGAAATCATACATTGCATGTGCTTTTATCTGCTACCATCCCATGTCCTCCTCTGCCCCCAATCTCCTCTTCCATGCTTGTTCACCTACATAACGTTACCATTTCCACTATATGATGACCTGTTGTGCTGCAGAATCTTAGTAATGTTTGATAACATAGAATAGTTCATCATATCACAAGATACAGCCCTGCGCCCCCACCCCTCTTATGCTGCTTCCCTCTATCCATTGCAGCCTTTCTTCCTGTCCATCTCTGCTGGATATAATCCTTGTTGCCTGTGTAGTGGTGATAGATCTTTCCTCTCAGTCAACCACTCATGTTATCGCACCTCAGCGATGCAACTGTATCTGCCATCTTGCTGTCAATGAGGCGTTCGCCTTCAATCAAATGCATCTAGAGTACTTCCAAATGATCTCGGTCTCCCTCCCTTCCTCCCTCTTCCTTTCCAACTGCTACTCTCATTCTTCTTCTCTTATCTGCCCACAGTCGGCCTACAGAGGATCACCGGTCAGTATTAATAATCTCTTTGCACTAGTTTGGTCTGAACATGAAGTAGATATGGTCAAAATGATTCCCATTCAGCAGCACTGAGGATTATTTCCATCCTCTATATTCTTTATTCAGTAAAAGCATATGTGCACTAAGGTTCTGACTTAACCGTAAATTGTATGGCATTAATCAAATGCATGAAGGTATGAGGATTAAATGAGAAGAAAGGATACAATATTAAATTATGCAGCACCTACATGTAATATTATCGAACTGATAAATGTGTTTTGTCACAGATCAAGTTAGTGAACATCAACTCCACAGATATTGTGGATGGACGGCCTTCAATTGTACTTGGGTTGGTGTGGACCATCATCCTCTACTTCCAGGTAATTGTGTAAAAGTAATGCCGTAAAAGCAGGAAAATGATATTGCTAACTAAACGTCACACTGAGAGCATCACTAATAACTCACATGAAAACTTTCATTTGAAAATTAATATGAGTTGATATTATACAGCCAGTGGGGAACTTATTAGGGAAGCAGGGGGCTTGAAAGCAAGTAGAAAGCTAAGCAGTCTGAACTAAAGAGACGTTTAAAATGGAAAAATCAATCTCTCAAAGCATTCATACTGAAAATGAGTTGTGGCTACCTCGGGCATTTCCAACATACACAGATAAACAAGACCTTAATCGCAACACCACAGTTTCTTAGCAACATCAGCACAAGCTAATACCAGCATTTCCAGCAAACATGAAGATATAAAGTAAAGCAAATGTACAACAAAGGAAAATATGTTTTTACAGCCCACCCCCCTGACAAGGATGGAGTTTTTTTACGGGTTTCTTTAGTTGTGAGCATAATTTTTTTGCAGAAGACTTCCTCCGCTGATGGGTAAGCATTGGCCACAGTCTGATAAAGTATTAGAAAATTGTTGCCCTTGCTCTTACACAGACTCAAATTTACCCCCTTTATACTGATCATGACATAAATTAGTTGGATTAATAAATAACCCCTTCAAGAATCATAACAGCAAATGTGCAATATTTTTAAGTGACTAACAACTGCATATTCAGAGCTTTAACAAAATGTGTATATTGATTATTTTAACTGTTTAATTGGATAAAAAATGTACAAATTCAAAATACTCAATTTTTAGGCCTCTTATATGATTTTTCGTTTATAAAATACCACAGGAAATAGCTCATCGTAATTACCATATTGGCTTGAAAGGTTGAAAGAGCTATGTGTCATCACCAGAAATCCCAACACATAAAGCAGTTAATATCATAAAATACATTTCCTGGTTTCCTTTTCTCTACAGATTGAAGAGCTAACCAGCAGCCTACCAGCACTCCATGCTTTGTCCAGCAGCAACTCCTCACTGGACAGCTCCACCAGCAGCACCGACACCACCAGCCCACCCGTCAAAAGGAAACTACTGCCTCCTCTGCAAGGTGGAGCCAGAAAGGCGTTACTCCGATGGGTGCAGCAAACAGCCACCAAGTATGAGACTTTACATAACGATCAAGTGTCCCAAATAAAAATCTATTTAATATTATGTATTTAATCTGCTGACCTTATGACTCTCTATCCCTTCCAGAAGTTTAGGGCTTGAAGTGAAGGACTTTGGCCCCAGCTGGCGCACAGGTTTAGCATTCTTTGCAGTTATCAATGCCCTTCGGCCTAATCTAGTTGACATGGAGCGTGTATGGAGGAGGCCCAATCGGGAAAATCTACAGGAAGCCTTCTTATTGGCTGAAACGGAGTTAGACATTCCTCAGCTTCTTGATCCAGAGGGTAAATAACATGTCCTACAGCATTTCTGTGAGTCTTTGTGATTGTAATGTGAACCGAACAACTCTTTTTCCATCCACACACCAACAACGTCATGTGATGAGATGAGATTTATGTCCACATCACATTTCTTTATACTGCTGCACTGATTATATTAGAAAGTAGTGCAGCTTTAATGCAACTCACTTAGATTATATGAATGAATTTACCTTAAAACAGTGGCTTCCTGAAAGTGGAGGATCATAACGCAGAAATATATTAGTGGGTTTGTCCCAGCATCAGATGTACCCCTCAGTGTCACCGCCAAGCACCATCTGTGCCCCTTCACGCCTGCCCTTCAGAAGGATCTCTGACAAATCAAGCTTGACATCAGTATAATTAAGGTTCATTAGGCCGTGTGATTCAGCATGACGGAACCTGCAAACCAAACTTGGATCTAAAACGATGAGGATTGTCTACATGTAAAATGCAGTAAAGGCACTCAGTGCACTTAAAACACAACTGCCGCAAGGATTGTGTACTGTGCAACACATGTGTATGCCTGTGTGAATGTATGTGAAATGTGTGTGATTCTAATCATTTATTTGTGTTTTTTTAAAATCGCATTATTTTACTGATATGTTTATTTAAAGCAGACACCTTAAAGGATTACCTCCACTTTCATCTTACTTGTACAATGAAAATAAAGCTTAAGTCAGATGTATTATTTTTTCTCTATTATCACGGCTGTCTACAAGGTTCTTGTAGTCAACTTGAGCTTTATGTGACGTTTTGACACTTTTTATTTCAATCCCTACCCAGATGTGGACGTAGATAAGCCGGATGAAAAATCTGTTATGACGTACGTTGCACAGTTCTTGAAGCATCTTCCTGATGGAAAGCAGAGCGACTCAGAGGGACAGCCAGAAGAAGAGGTAACGGTTGTCATATTTGTCCCTGTCTGGACATGTCGTGATCTTTTTGTTGATGGATAGTAAATGTTTCATCATCCCAAAATGCCCCCGCGCATGTGCAGAAAGCATAACCTATTACATTTTTACTACATTTGTTGTTTAATCAAATGAAACCAAACACAGCTGCCAAATTCTTTTTTTAAGCTTAATATTTCAAGCCAACGAGTCATACTGTATATATATTTTATTCTTTTAGGGTAAAGCACTTTGTTATTTCACTCATTTCTGTCTTGTCTCTATTGTGTCTGTACAATCCTCTTCTTGTCTTTCTCTGTGGTGTTTCTGTATGGTGACTCTATTCCTGTGGTTGCTTGCTGGCCTCTGTCCCACAGCATGAGCTTGCTCCTCGCGAGATAGAGGAAATGTTGGAGGTAAGGTTATGTAGACACTGAATGCTTTCATTTGTTTTCTGCAGCTCGGCGCAATCAGCATAAATGTACACACACTTGAGCTAAACATATATGAATAAAGTTTATTCTCCTGGTTGCTCTTCTAACATATCACTGCCTACTGTATATCAGGGACAAGATTAAACATGATTTTTCCATGTCAAAATAAATCTCGTCTGCTAGTACTAGCTCACCTGATATGACATTCCTGCCCCAGGGTGCCTGAGCTATGATAACAAGAGGAAGTCCGGCATAATAGGATGTGATATTACCATTTATGAAAGCTGCCACCTTGCGCTGTAGCTGCTGGTCCCATTAGCATGACAATGAAAGCCTCTGGCATCAGCAGTTTGCATTGATACAGAGCATTTGAAGGAAAGCTGGAATAGAGGATGTCTGTTTTTGAGGTTAACGGTGTCCCTAGCTGTGATGTGCTGTAAAACTGCTGTGTGTGTCACATTGTGTTTAGTTGTCTTTCAACACTGATTGGGCTTTTGTGGTTGCTTTGTTTCACTCTTGTTTTGTTAGACACATGCTAATGTTGGGCCCACTTCATGAAAGCAACAACTGTGTTAATTAAAATAACACATAATATAATAAATACAATATATTATGATAATTTTGTCAGAAATGATTAAATAAGTCGAATATGACAGATAAAATTAACTTTATTTCAGTGACTTAAGCTGACAAAAAAGTAATGTTTTGCTTTTTACCAGATCAGACGTGAAGTGATGCAAGTGAATCGTAAATCACATAAGCTTTTGAGTAGCATAGTATTACCGTCATGGTTACTTAAAATCCTATGAAATACTGAGAGGTCTGAGACAAAGTACCCTGTTTAAGCTGAGTGTTTCTGGCAGCTGTGGGATTCTGATGTTTTGTCCTTCAGGGAGACACAAAGGATTAGAGAAACACATGAATTAATAGTTTATTCTCTACCGTCCTTTTAATTATAATGTATTTTTTTTTTACCTGATTTTTTTTATAATCCTTTTTTTTAATAATCCTTTAACTCTGTTTTCTTTGTCTTATTTTTCCTCACCTTTTCTCCTTGCATCCCAACCTCCTTGTCCATCTTCAACAACCCTCAACCATCCCGGCCTCCTAGAGAGAGCAGCGAAAGAGCCTGAGGGAACTCAAAATGTGTCTCGACCAGCTGGAAAGAGACGCAGCACAGGCACAGGAGACTGAGGGCAGTCTTGCTCAACAGTACCAGGTTTGTGTGCCTATGCGGGTGTGTGTGTGTGTATATTTCGATGTGTGTGTTTGCAGTTTAAACTGGGCACACTACGCACAGACGCTCCTATTATTGGCTTAATCAGTGGTATTACACTGTGGGGATCAAGCAGCAGCCGTCATATTTTCAGTCTGGCTTATTCCTTTAAGCCTCAGGACAGATTTCATATTCAGCAGCATGTGGGGTTTCTTCGTTTTCTTTGCACATGTCTGAAAATCTGAGGATGGAGATTTAGTGGAAGTTAGTTGTTAATTTTATGAGGGTCTGATTAGCTGCCAGAGGGAAGAGGGTGTGATCTGTTTGTTTATTTTACTTTTCAGCTGTTTAAGACTCTTCATGTCCAGTTGGAGATCAGGAGGAAGCAGGTGGAGGGAGCTTTGCAGTCTACGCAGCGGGATGGGATGCTGACTGTGGATCAGGCTCTAGTTAAACAGGCCTGGGAAAAGGTTTCCAACAGGGTGAGAGAAGTCGGCTCCACCATCTACCTTCCTTGTACAGTTTTATTTGGTCATATGGACAAAAATGAGCAAATTGTGGCTTTATCTGGTTTTAAAACAACAGATTAATATAAATTCAGGCTTCATCTAAAAAACTGACAAACTATTTAACTAGAAGGACATCATTTGTTTTTACTTTTCTACAAGCTACATGCAGAAACACAGATTACCATTATGTTAGATATTGCATATAGATGAGAAATAATGTCATGATTCCTTTTCTCAGTAAGGGTAAGGGACATTTGCTGTCTCTGAATGATTAAAATTACTGTATGAATAGTTTTTATCAACCTTTTCATTAACATCTTAATTTAAAAAAAGAGAAATACTTTATTTACTCCTGATGGAAATGAAAGTAAAGTAAATAAAAAATAATTTGAAAAATTACATTAAAAAACAACAAATTACTGGGAATAATAAAAAAAATATATCATGAATAAAAAATGATACAAACTGAAATGGTCAAATTACTAGGAAATTACATTGAACCAGTTATGAGGAATTCCCAGGAAAACCATGTCTCCATTTCAGCTCCTGGACTGGCACCTGCAGCTGGACCGGTCCCTGCCTTCTCCCCTGGACACGGTTGGAGCATGGCTGCATGAGGCGGAAGGAGCCCTACGACAAGAGATCGTTGACCAGCAGGCGCATGATCTCACAGCTAGCACTGTGCACAGAGCTCTGGAGCAGCACAAGGTTAGCATGAAGCCATGCATGGAGGCAAATGGCAGTGAACAATGCAAGCTTTTAAAGGAGCTGAATGGAGCCATTTAGTTTCTGATTAACAGAACATATTTCTTTTCTTCACTAATTATCTTTGTTCTGTCCATTTGTTCTGCATTGTGCAGGATGTGTTGAAGAGCCTGGAGAGTCACCAGCATGTCTTTCAGATAATCCATAAAAACAGAAGTGTTGATGGAGTCCCTGTCCCCCCAGACCAGCTCCAAGACATGGCAGAGCGGTAATCCCAGAAAACAGAGTGGAGATATGATATTTGCAGGCAGAGATGAATTATCAGAGTTATACGAACTACTAAGATGGAATATTTTGCTTTGCGGCAGAGCAGAAGAATAGGAGGATCGAACTGTTTGTCTCATTTCCTAATTTAAACTTTTTTTCTTTTTTTTATAGGATGAACTTTGTTTCTACTTCTTCAAGCATTCATCTCGCAAGAATGGAGTTTTTGGAGAGTAAACACCACATCCAGGCCTTCCTGATGCTAGCCGAGTCTAAGTTAAAATCCTGGATTATCAAATACGGCCAACAGGAATCTGTGGAACTGATGCTTCACAATTATATTGTAAGAACTTATACAAGTGAATATTTATTAGAATTTGTTAGCATGTATGCGCCTAAAATGAGCTTTATCTTTATATTGTAGGGTGTTTTAGAAACCTTGTTACTCTATAGTTTTGTTTCTATGTTCCAGTTATAAGACTATGATGTAATTCATACTTTTTCTTTGTTCTTTCTTTATCAGTCGTTTGTGGAAAAACAGCGTTTCTTTGAGAAGTACGACGCACTGTTCCAGTCTCTGAAACAGGCTGCAGAGGCCTACGTCAGTGCTGACAGCTCAGGTGAGGACTTCAAATGGAACATCTGGTAATATGTAGAGCTATTTGGTGCCACAGAAGAGTCCAAGTTGTTATTTTTGTAGTTGTAATGGGGGAAGGACCCAATAGCAACACAATGAGATCTGGGTAAAAGGAAGAATATTTATCTGGCAGAGAATAAGTGAAACAAGCTTGTATGTGTTGCTGGGAGATGGAACGCAGGTAAAGGAGGGAATGAGTCAGAACACCGAGTCTGTGACACTCTTATTCATAGTAGATGTGTTAAGAGTGCATGAGATAAAAATAATATGACGACTGCATCCTGAGCAAAACTGCAAATTTATCCAAAACTAAGACAGATATTTTCAATAAAAAGTAAACAAGCAAATTAAATGCAATTGACAAATGAATAGGCTTCATCATATTAATGTTCTGCGAACTGAACATTGCTTACGAGGGTTTAACACAACCAAACATCTACAGATATCTGTAATGGATCTCCAAAACAGCAACAGAAAATGATCTTTAAGCTTAAAAAAAAGTGCACATCATATCTTGATTTAATTTTCTTTTTTTCCACAACCCAGTAACCAATAAGGCGTTCCCTTCCAGCAGTTCATTGAGCCACTAACTGCTTTCATGACCTGCCAGAAAAGGAGAGTCTGCAGGCTACAGCTAAATGAGGTTCCTTCACTCCCAGCTCTCAGTGGGGAATACGACCCCATTTGCTTGTTAAGGTCTGCTCCACTTCTCTGGGTCTCTGGGCGCAGAGGCAGCTAGCTTGTTGGTTTCATTAGGTTTTTGGGGTTGTGACGCTTCAGGGTATGCAGAGCAGAGAAGAAAATCAGGTCTCAGGTTTGATTGGTCAACCCCATGAACGAAATGCATCATAGAGCCCAGCAAGTGTTGTAGCTGTCACTCTGACCTCTGCTCGGAAATATGGAGAATTTTTAAAAAGCTCAGCAAGCTTAAAGCCAAGGCGGTTAGTTCATCTGATACGTGATCACACTGGATATTTGTATTTATTTATGTCACAGCTATGCCAGCGTCCTTCCATCAGGGAAATGTTTAGACGAGACCTTGGTTTTGTTGTTATATCTTGAGAACAGCTTCAGATTGACGCATAACCAAAGTCTTTGAACAAAGGTGCCTCTAAGTGCCCGGGCAGAATAGTTTCAGACTTCTGTGTGACAACAGATCTCTGGAGGGATTCTCCCCGGGTTATAACCTTGTACCTCGTCTTCATGTCTTAATAGATGTTTCATTTCATGTTTTAATGTTTAATGTATGTTCAACTTCTTTTATTCTTCATTATTAAATTTATATTCTTCTCAATCTAAAGAAACCAGAAATCAGGAATAACGGTCATTAGACTACTGTACTACTAAGTCTGAAGAGAGTGAACCAAATCAACGAGATGTATTTCCCCACGCAGAGTTTTGGGGTCAGAGATTTGTCTGTAGAGACATGTTGCTCCAACAACCTCAATGTCTTCTTCATTTGGGGTTTCAGTGAAAATGGAGCATCTGTCGTTGAAACCTCCAACAGACAGTCCAATCTAACCGCTAAGCTACTGGCATTATTTGGGGATTTTGAATGTTTCATTTATCTTCCAGTGGATGAGGGCGAGACGGGAGTACGCAGGTTCATGCGGGAAGTGGTGACTCAGTGGAAGAGTCTGTCCATGGAGGTACGCAGCGTGAGGAGCATGCTGGAGGAGGTGCTGTCCAACTGGGAGAGGTACAACGCCAGTGTTGCATCCTTGCAGGCCTGGCTGGAGGACGCAGAGGAAGCCCTGAGCTGCCCAGAGAACACGAAGCGGGTTTGACTTTTAATCATTCAATAAAGCGTACCTTTTATTTGATTTCTTTTGACACCTTAAGTCTCTGCACGCATGCCTTCATGTGACTGACTCAGAAACACCTTAGAGTATGCTTTAGTCTGGTTATTGTGCTTTACAAGAGGAATCCCATTAGTAATCTCCTCCCAAGTATTAGAATCTCTTTGACTTACAAGCCACTGAGGATGTTCCTGTTGTCACATTGCCATGGTTACCACAGATTCACATCCCCACCAAGGATTAGATAGCTAATTACCCCAGTTTTTTTTTTTATTGTCCCTCTTTTGTTTCTTTCTTTGAATCTCTTTGTTTCTTTTCTTTCAGCGCTTTCGCTCACATGTGGTCTTTGTTTGTCTTAAATTCTTTGTGTGTCTTTTTTCCACTTTAATCAACCTATTTCTAACCTCTTCCAGGAGTTTTTCCGAAATCTCCGCCAGTGGATGGATCAGCATGCGGCTATGAACGATGCAGGGAATTTCCTCATTGAAACGTGTGATGAGTCTGTATCACTTGACCTGAAGCAGCAGCTACTTCTTTTGAATGGAAGATGGAGAGACCTCTTCCTCAAAGTCAAACAAGTAAAAAAAAAAGACAGCACAACATGTAGATGTATAAACCAGGCTCGAGTGACATTAAGCAGATTCATATTTGCCTTTTTTTTCTGCAGTACACTCACACAGATGAGCTGGAGAAATGGAGAAAGGACCATATGAAGGCTGTATGGGCTCTAAAAGAGCTGCTGGATGCAGCAGAAGCTAAATTAAATGCTCCGGTTCAAGTGTCTTTCCTCAGTGTAAGAGAATTCCTGAAGGATGTGGAGGTGAGGATCTCATTTAATAACATTATATATCGTCTAAAGGTCTGATTAGCAAAGCTGCACAAGTACAACCTGGAATTTTTCTGGGCCTTCTGATGATTAATTGCTGTGTTGCATTGTTGCTGTCTGCAATTGCTTTGGGAGGTTGCAGCACCATAGCATCTGCATTACACCTTATTTAAGTTCAGATAGTTTTAAAGTTTTACAATGCTGAAATTATTTTAAACTGCTCTGATCAAACACTTTGTTTAGCAGATAGAGAAGCACATTAATGCAGTGATCTTATCACTGTTTTGCTTCAGTTTATACAGTAAAAGTAATTTCTAAGGTTGAAGATGACCCTTTACTTCCTCATCTCAGAATACTAAGCAAAAGGTTGTTGCCATGGAGACGCAATACAAGCTGGCTGCTCGCAGCGCCCAGCTTCTTGCCAAGGATGGACCGCAGGATGAGGCTACGAGGGTCATGGCAACTATGGTAACTGCAAAAAGTCAGCTGAGCAAGGTAGGATTCATGTTAGATGTTCTAACCCAGAGTGAAGTCTTCATATTTCTATTAAATGATTATTTAATATTGTTTATTTTTATTTCCAGAGGGATTATTTAATCTTTTCTTTTATATTCAGGTGAGAGAGCGGTGCCCCTCCCTGGTGAGGGAGTGTCATGTTCTCCTGCCGCTTTTGGAGGAGCTGGAGAAACACATTGGTATTTTTTACCAATCTCTGGAACGGGCGAGTCGCATCACTTCTGCTGCCAAGGATCCAAACTCACAGGCACTGGCACAGCAAAAACAAAAGTGGCAGGTCTGAAAAAAAAACAACCTGATCAAAGATTTCAGAGAATATTTACTTTAAATAATAATTATTATACTTTTTTGTCTGTTTTAAAGTACATGTACAAAGTGTTTACTAACAGATATTTCCATTAAGCTGGGGATGTGTTAAAAGTCTGCTTAGTCTCTCCTGTAAATGGAAATAGGCATGTAGGCAGAACATGAAAGAAGCTGAATGTGAAGTATTAACAGGCTGCTGTCCCATTGTATTTGAAAATTAGTCACAAACAGCGTCTTTTATATTCTGTCCATATCAAGAAAATCATTCACATCCTGCACATTTTCCTCGCTACTTACTATGTTTTATAAAGAATGTACTGATAAAGAAGGATTAGTGTAAATACGTTTTATTAGCTGTGCTATTATCAACACTCAGCATGCTTATGCTGCCTTTGTTTCCCCAATTGTTTAGGATCTGTTAAACCAGCAACAAAGCTGTAAGCGAGCTCTGTCAGTAATCGAGAGGAATCACCACACTCTGCACAAAGCCCTCGGCAACAGTAAAGTGCTTCGAAACTTTGATCTATCCCTGCTGCAGAAGAGAGTTGCAGAAATACAAGGCTCTGCACAGGTTAGTGTTGTCCTTATCATGTGCCAGTACAAGTAACAGCAAGTCTCTGCCACATTGCTGATATTAAAAAGAATTAGCTATCAAAGCACCCAGAGGTATATTTGCTGATTAGACCTATCCACGTCTTGCATTATTCATTTGCTTGATGTAAAACAAATAATGTAATTACACTGCATGACCAAAGAGACCCATTACGCACACTGCTACCTACCATCCATCCTCTCAGGCTTTACTGAGGGAGGTTGGGGAGTGGAGGAGGCAGGAAGAGGCCAACAACAGCCTGAGGAGGAGGTTTGAGGAATCACGTCATGAGCTGGAGAGAGTGCTGAAAAAAGCTCAGGGCTGTTTGAGAGAGACTGGAGACGCCGAGGAGTTACTTAAAAAACACACAGTAAGATCAAACCGTGTTTTTTTTTTACACTGAGTATGTAAATGATGTTAGTGTTTGTTCCGCTGCTTTATCTGCTAGCCTCAACTGTTTATCTATGTTGTCTTGTGGATGTTGCATTGCTGCGTTTATAACTTGGGTTTTGTGTCATGATGCAGGATTTTTTCAGCCAACTGGACCAGCGGGTGCTGAGTGTCTTCTTGAAAGCATGTGATGAACTGACTGACATCCTACCTCAAGAGGAGCAACAGGCGCTGCAAGAAACCGTCCGTAGGCTGCACAAGCTTTGGAAGGTCAGAGGTCACCATGCTTTAACACAGACTAAGAAGGCCTATGCCGTTGGAAGCGACGGCTGAATGTCCCCAATCCTCCAATTCTCCACTCCTCGAAAAGACAATACAATAATATAAAGACACGTATGTTTAGTCACAAAGCTCCACCTGATGTGGAAACTTTGAACCAGCCTGGTATGACATCAGGACACGATGCATCCTGAGGTCATGACCTTTTATTTGTACTTAATTTGAGGTCAATTAGACAAACAGTTCCAAAGATGTAGTCAAAAATCTGATTTTACGTGAATGAAGCGCCACCTGGTGGTGAAACCATAGATCCAATAATCGTGAAATTCGTTACAGATCGTCCTCCTGGGAACCTAAACAGTTACACCGAGTATTGTGAAAGTTGTTCGAGTTATCGTGCTCACACGAAGGATATCCGGCGGCGGTCATGATGAAACCATTATATCCCCGGCACTCTGTGTTCAGGGATAGAGTTACTGTATACCTCTGGAGTCATGGTCTCCTAAGCTTTGTGTTTGTTTTCTGTAGGACCTTCAGGCTGAGGTTCCAGCTCATCTGCTTCGCTTAAAGGTGGAAGTGGAGAGAAATCGAGTGATTGGGATCCTTCATGATTGCAAAGCGGAGCTGGACAGAGAAATGAAAGTACTGTCAGGCTCCTGCACCAGTGAGCAAGTCATCAAAGAGCACAGGGTGATTCTCCAGTTTTGGAAGAAATATTAAAGAGGTTAAACTGACGGTAAAGAAAAAGAAAAACAGTCAAAACCAATTAATGTTCAACGTGTTTTGCTTTTCTATCTCCAGACTTTCTTCAAGGAACGCAAACCTCTGACTTTATGTGAGAAGAGGATCAGAAACATGGAAGATCTGTGTCATAAGTTGCCTGACAACGACATGGCTTATCGAATGCTGGACTCCACTATAAGCGCTGTAGAAGATGTTACAGAGCAAATAAAGAGCACCTACCTCAAACTGGAACGGCACCCGGATAAATGGAAACGGTGGAATGAGAGGTATTGCATAATGAAGAGCGAAATGTCATTTATAAAACATCAGACGGCAAAAAGTCAGATGATTCCATTTTCCAGGTTCTGCGAGCTTTCTGATTGGCTCTCATCTCAGAGGAGGCAGGTGAGGCTCTTGAGAGAGACAGCAATAAGTCCCAGAGATCAGGAACAAGTTGATGCTGCTGTTCAGGTGATCAAACATATTCACTCCAGCTGACAGAAATGAAATTATGATTCAGCGCCGCTTATGTTTCTGCGCTTGCATCAATTCCAGGCACTGCAGCAAGCAGTGGAGACCCGAGAAGAAAGCCTAGTGTGGCTTAAAAGCCGCCTCACTGAGCTGTCTGAGGTTTGCTCTGAACTGGAGGTCGAGAGACAGAGAACCGCTTTGGCTAAACTTTCAGCTGACCTGCGGACAGTCTTATCTTCAGTTCACCAGGTATTCCAAATTGCAGATATTTCTTTTTCTTGCTGGGATGTGTTGAACATAGTCTGATCCTTTCATTTTCCTCCCCAGCTGGATGACGAAGGCTCTGCTATGTTGCAATATGAAGAGCTGCGGGATGAAGTGCACGGTGCTGTTGATGAGGTTATGAGAGCTCGAAAGGAAGCAGAGGAGCAAACGAACAGGATTCTTAATGCAGAGGGACTAGAGGAGGCTAAGCAACTTTACCTTATTCACCAGGTGTGTGTAGTGCAGAGGCACTTTTAGCATTGCTAATTTAAAACTAATTAATTCATTTGTACAATTGTAGATTTGCACAATGATCCAAAATGTGAAACAAATTAATCACGTTATATGTTTGTTTATTGTAGCAACACTTAAAACAGCTGCATGCTAACAGGAGAGAGGCAGAGCTCCTGGTGTCCCACTGCCGCCTGTTGCAAACCGGCGAGGTACTCAGTCAGCCTCTGCACGAGCTGGAAGGAGCTTTCAGCGAGTTTAAGGAGCACAACCTGCAGGTAGACGGCTGCCACAGCGTTTTTATGTCTGCTGCTGTGGCGGCTGAATCTGTATGTAAACTGCTCTTTTTTTTCTTTATCATTTCAAGGCAACTCTGAGCGCTTGGCAAGATTTCGAGTCAGAAAGACAAATCATCTGGAGCTTTATCAGCACTTGTAACGTTGAGCTACACAAAGAGCTTATTTTCAACAGCTTGGACAGCTTGAGAAGTGAACTAGAACATAACAAGGTACGTATGAGAGAACTGTGTTTGTGCACGCAGCATCTACATTCTGCAAACTGAATTTATGCTGCTTGTGAATTGAGTTGTATAATAAATAGACTGTTCTGATATTTGACTTCCAGGAGATTTTCACAGAGTTTGAGGAGTTTTCTGCCCGAGCAGATATCCTGTTAGAGAGGGCAGCAGATATTCAGCTGGGTCTCAAAAATCAGGGTCTTCTTCTACAGCAGGCTCAGTCCTCCAGAGAAGCTGTCGCACAGCTTCAGAACCACCTTAAAGAGAAGTATGTCCCATATTCATCCCTTGTATGTACACGTATGAGTGTTTTATTATCTGCCAGAAAGAAACACAAACAGGAAATGTAAAGATGGAGACAACTGTTAAATAAAAGTACAATTTACCTTTTATAATGGAAGTGTCTGTGCTGTAATATGAAATTTGTGTGTGTTAATAGAGAAAGATAGTATTTTCTCAAATGTCTCCAGTCGTTGACATGCTGTTTGTAATTATAAACCAGTGTGTGTTTGAACTTAGTCTTGCATTATGATTTTGAGATCTTCCTAAATCCTCCAGTGTTGCCCAGCTGGAGAGGATGTGTGCACGATGGGACCACTTCAGCTGTGAATCAGTGGCCTTGTGTCTGTGGATAGAAGAGAAAGAGGAAGAGCTGGAAGCAATCAGTTCAGTTTCTTCATCGGATCCTTTAGACAAAAACATCAGCACCGTAGAGGTATGCATCCATGTATTCCATTCTGTTTGCTTGATATATATATAAGCAAACACCTGTGCACTGCAGTAAATTAGATAAAATATGATTTATTAATCCTCTTAACATAGATTAATATGCCTTATCAAAACATTTTTAGCAGCTCAGTGTAAAGCCCTGTTTCGTTAGAGTTCAGTACCCATGTAGCCCCAAAATGTATAGGATTCAGATAAAATAAGATGATTTTTTTATCTAACCTCTTGGGGAAATTGGGGTCAGCACTGCTTCAATGGAAAATATATAGAAAACAAATTGATAACAGCGTATTTGATTAAAAATAATCTTGGCTTTCCAGGCCTCAGGCCTGTTAAATCCATGAGAGTATTGAGAAAAAAAAATCTAAATAATGACTTAACAGAAATCCACAGGGTGACATTTGATAAGTTGAGCAAATGTTTGAAGAAATTGCACTTCACTTGGTTGGTTTATCTGTTTCTAATTCTGTACTGTAGGGTTTTTTTCTGTAAATATCTTCCTGTAATAATCTTTTTGCCGTTGCCCTGTTTTGTTAGATGATAGGTGAAGGCTTAGAGGACAGAAAGGCTGCCTTAGCCCAGATGGAGGCTCACTGTGAGGCCCTGTCTAGATTCTTAACCCCTGGGGAGGCCGGGCGCATTCGGGCTCAACTCAACCATACAAGGCGATGCTATGATGAGCTAAAGGGGAGACTAGATCAGCTTGGCACACAGCTCAACCAAAGCGCCTCCTATCGGCAGAGATGCAACGATAACTTTGCACAGGTTCACAGCAGCACACGATAATGACATTTAAAAATGTTCGTTTTAAGCGTCATGTTTACAGAAATATCTGTATTTGTCAGGTCAAGAGAAGTGTGGCGGATCTGAAAGAAAAAATAGACTGCCAAATCACATGTTGCACATCATCATCAGAGACCTACAGAGTCCTCCAGGACCACATGGTGAGATCATTAAACACCAAATAGCTTCATGATTGATACGTGCGGCTGTTTAATGGGCTTACTTTCCTATTTTGAATACTTGGAGTTGCAGAATTCGTTTATTTAGGTGAATAGGTTTATTTGGTAGCTATTGCAGAACTGATTAGAAATATATTTTGATTCCAGGAGGTCTGCCAGGGCGTCGAACAGCTGAAGCCCAGGCTTATGGCTCTGTGTTCGGCCACAAAGAGGCTTGGAGAGGGCAGCCAGCTGGAAGAAGAGGTGGCTGACCTCCAGAAGCAACAGAAGCAGTTAATGACAAAGGCTACAGAAAAGCAATCTACTTTAGAAAGCCTTCTAGCATTATGGCAAAGGTGCAATTACTTGTGAAATATGTCTTTTTATGTTTTTTTTCACTGAAAAATTGGAGCATTTAGAGAAATTTTGGCAGGCGTGTGTCTTTCATTGTTTGTCTTTTGTGCTGTTCATCACTAGTGCCTTTTATACATGCTGCTTGTGTCCGTCTGACACCTAAATCAAGTATGTTTGAATATTTCAAGTGGACTTCCATTTTCACTGATAAAATATGAATAATCATGTTAATTGGGAAAAATTTTGAAACAACCATTTTTATTTAACCAGTAACTGCTGTTGAATTTGACTGACGATGGTGTGCTCTTTTCTAAGCATTTCCCAGTCGGCTTTGGTCCCTGCTCACACATAAAGCTTAGTCTTTTGTATAAATATTGCCATTTCCCCCCTTTCATTGTGCATGTGCTCTTTTTGCTGAATCCACATCTCCATGCCAATTTCCTCTTTTATTCTCTGAGTCATTCTCTCATCTTAGCGTGATGTCGAGGAGCGAGATCTTGTCTTTGACTCAATCCATCTGTCTCCCTGTCAGCCGCTGCTTTTCTTTTCTAATTACATGCTTTTCCTATTGCATTGTTTGTCACACAAGAGACTTTCACCAAAGTGATTGTTTCTATTCGTGAGAAGAATATGATAAAAAAAAAAAAACATGTGGGGTGCTGTTTAAGCACTTTGATTTACCTTTTTATTGACGCTTTTTAAAACGAACTCAGCTATGCTGTTTTTATGATACTTGACCTGGATTAGTCCATGTCTGCTTCTGTGTGTGTATGGCTGTGTGTTTCCATGTAGTCGACCTCATCGTCTCCCCTGCAGACATATATATATATGAGGGATTACTTTCTGCACTGGGTGCTCTGGCAAGATATGGTTTCCATGTTATGACCCTGTCACAGATACCTAACCCTGGTCAGATAAGAAAAATAAGAATAAAACCAGTATCATAGTGTATCTGTGTGTATACAGTAACTATTGTGTGTTGTAAAAGAACTATTTATTCTGTTTTAAGGATGGAGGAGCTAATGAGTTTGATCTGATCGCATTATATTTGTATCTGTAGATATGAAAAGGAGAATTCCTCCATGAAAGGTTGGCTGGACAGGTGTGAATCTGTGTGCTGTCCAGACACTGAACTGCTCTCTGCCGATAAAGTGAAACTTAGGATTGAACTACAGAACGTGCAGGTAAGATGTCTGCACAAACCTTAAGCACGTTTTGTTGCTTTATCTGATTTAAGGTTAAGTTGATGGATTGTTTTTTGCATTCATTCAACTTTCCAGGAGATGCAGGGGGAGACGGCGTCCTACGAAACCCTCCTTCAGGGTCTTGTGAATCTCAGGCTATGTCTTTACCCAACAGCACCTGATGCTTGTATCCAAGAGCTCAGTGATGATCTCGCTCAGCTCCAGGAAAGATGCTCCTCTGTGAAAGTCATCATATCACACAGGTATTTTATTTTTTAATGAATTATCATTTAGATTGTGTCTGGATCTGAAACTGATTACATCTGACCTCAGAACAATCAGAGCAAGAAAAGAACAATTATCAGATCTTCAATGTTCTGTTTTGTACTGTTTTTTAACAGTAATCACAATAGATGCACTTATTGATAATTTTTTTAGGCTAATACTGATACCCACGTTAACCCCTAAATTCCTGAAATTAGAACAAATACAAAGAAAACTTTTTTAAATCTGACGTCTTTTTATGGCCCTTTAAAAAATTAACTATTTATTTTTTGTCTATTTCACCACTTATTACCATATGATTGGTCAGAATATTATAACGTAAAGTCCTCTGCCTTCTAGTGTTCACTAGGGGGCAGGAGACCAGTATCATGTAGTGTGCAACTGTGTTTTGAGTAACGTTTCCACCATAAAGTGATGCAAAATGTCTTAGTCTTAATGGGTATGTATCAAATACATACCCATTCTAAGATCATTTGGCCAAAACAAATTGCTATTTATCTCTGCATGAGAAAGAAAAAAATCAGTTCTGAAGATTAAAAAAAAAAAAAAAAAAAATCAGTCTGTTTCAGGGTAAAGTTAGCTTAAAGTGATAAATATTGGCAACTGGCATCGATCAATGCTTTCCTTGAGGCTCGCTAAAATCTACAAACTGAATATCAGCAGATGTGAAAGTGAGGCGGATGTATCTGTGCTTTCTTAAAAAAATCACCTTCATATTTTTAATCCAAACTGCCTTCAACTGCCCCCCCCCCCCCCTCCCCCTTTTAGGTGCAAGCTGCTGGAGTTGCACTTGGAGCAATTGGAGCAGTTTGATCTGGCTTTAATGAGTGTGACTCAGCGGAGTGAAAACTTCCTCTCTGGCTTAAGAAGCTCTTCTTATGTCGATATATCAAACATTGAGGCCGCAGTTACAAAGTTAAAGGTGAGAAATCAATAATTCACGGTCAACAAATGTCGTTTATGGGGCTTTTTAATTCAGTTTTTATTGATCGTGTGTATTAACATTTCTAATTGACCAACCTTTCTGCAGGAGCATGAGTCACAACTACAGGAAAATGAGTCACTGACAGAGATTCTCCATCAAAGAGAGTCCTCTTTGCTTCGCTCTTCTACTCCAGAGGCCCAGCAGCAGCTCCAAGGCTGGACAGAGGACTGCGTACAACCTTTCTGTGAATCCCAGCGCCTGCTGCTTGTCCGTAAAGAGTGCCTGACTGATTTAAAGACTTTCCTTGAGAAGCATGAAACAGCAGCGAAGGCTGTGCGCCACCTTCACGAGTCAGTGGAGGGCAGAGGGAGCTGGGACCACTCCAAAGCTGAAGAACTGCATCGTGGAATAGTTGAAGTGGCTAAAGACGTGGCCCGGCTCGAGGCTGAGGCAGTCGGATTAGATGGAAAGCTAAGCAAGGCACACCTGCACCTGTGCGGAGCAGAGTGGAGGGGCTCCAAAGATGTCAGCCACCCTCATGGAAGAACATCTTGCAGAGGACAGGCAGTAGCTCTCACGGTGGCTCTGGAGGAGGTACAGAGGTGTGTCGGATGGAGGCAAAGTGAGGCAGATGCTTTAGGGGCATTATGGTGCTCCTTTAGGGAAAGAAAAGAGGAAGTGATGAAGAACTTGAAAAAACTGGAGGATGATGCGAAACAGGAGGGGGCCAGAGAGTGTTCTGTACAAGCCTTTCAAAACAGGTACCCACCCACTGAGCTAATACAGCTACTGAGGATGTTTGGTGTCTGCATTGATGGCATCAACATTCAAAGTATAAAACCTGATTAATCTGGAAGCGATATTAAAAAGGGATCTCCTCATGTATCCTTCTCTTTTTGGGAACTTTTCCTGTTAGACTTTTAGATGAGTAATTTCATGACTTAAATAAAAAAAACGTGTTAAAAGCAGATTTTATTTAATAAAGCATCATCTTAATTTGTATTCAGAACTGATCTGACTCAGAAAAGTATGCTGACAAGACTGTTTTTGTTCCGATGCAATTAATTCCTCTATTATATATGAATGTTCGAGTCACTGTTGATTTTGTGAGGTTATTATGCAGAGATCTACTACATGCCAAACTCCTCAAGAACATACTGTGTACTACTGAAGCCAGACTCCAGATGGAGAAATACATTCAAATTTGATCTCCTTAAAAATTAGAGATATTATGCTAGAATCAGGCTACTAATCCCCATTGTGTTTTTTTGGATCTATTTCTCCCAGGCTGCGTTTCTTTGTCCAGCTGGAGGATGAGCTCCAGTCCCTGCAGCACTCCCAGCAATGGCTGGAAGAGAAGGGAAACCAGCTGGCCCAGAGAGACAGTGAGCTGGCGGGAGAAGCTCTCAGGGAAGTAGCACTGGTGAAGACATCCTGGGAAAATGTTAAAACTATGATAACAAACAGGTGAGGCACGAAGATGTCAAAAACTAGATATTTTGCTCATACTTTTGCTCTTTAACTTCCTCTGATGTATCTCTGCTTGCAGCCAGGAGCAGAGTGGAGTTGTAGTGGATCTTCTCCGCCTGTTCCTACACCTGAAGTCAAATGTCATCACAGTTTTGGAGAACGCTCAGGCTGTTGCTCACAATCTGCCAGACCATAACCACAGTACTCAAGAAGCCAGAATTACTTTTACACGAGTCAGTAATTGTTTTTCTACTGTTATGGTAGCAAAATACTGTCTTTTAAAGGTTGCTTGTTTGTTTTATTAGATCTCCAGTAACTGCTGATCTTTCATGCACCTCCACCAAAATCATCAACTGAATTATGACATAATCATTAATTAGATACATAAACGTACAAGCTCACAGACACAAGGACGCCTGATCAACCTTCAAAAATAGCGAAATATTACATGCAACACAATGGCATTGCATTTTAAAATGAATGCTCCTTAAATAACATAATTACATAATCTATTTAAATAATGTTTGGGAAAAACAGATTTTTTCAATTTTATTCCCCCTGAGTCTAAAGAAACAAAAGATTGGAAGCAATCTTTTAGTCATTGTAGGCCACAAAGGTTTTGGCATTTAGTGTTGTATGTCTGTTTCTATCTGGGATATTTTGCATTTAACTTGTATAAAACTGTTGATTTCTATAAAAAAAAGATGATAAAATGATTTAAAAAATGTTTAAAACATTTTAGTTTTAGAAGCAAAATGCCAAATGACCCAAAAAGAAAACTGACCTGACTTATTAATTTATTTACATTTATTTATAGCACATTTGTTACTTATTATTCAATAAAATCTTATAAATCCAGCATCTTTTAATCCTCTGGATTGTTTTCCCTCTAGTGGTGGCTTGTAGTAATGTCCTCTGCTTTGCTATCTCGCTCTGCAGCACGAGTCCATCCAAGCTGAGCTGAGAGAAAAACAGGAGGAAATGGACCAGCTCATCTGCACTGTGGAAGACCTGCAGAGAGAATTGGAAAAGGTTCCCAACTCTGACATGTATTGCATCCAAAAAGACATGGAGACTCTCAGAGACCAGTGGCTCGTGGTGAGTCCCCCATAGCATGCTGTGCTATGCACCTGCTTTACAAAACATGTCTTAAGAAAGACAGAAAGGACTCAATTTTAATTTAATTGGACAATGTATTGAGATCTTAGAGCTTTTTTCAGCCAGATATTTCATATCATTTCCCAATTTCCCACAGTTCAGCACATTAGAATCCATGAATTATCCATAACCTGTCAGATCTGGAGCTGATATATGAGAATAATGAATGGTGTATAAAGAGATCTGCTGTGTCCACAATGAAGCTCTCACATTTAACTGTTTTTAATATTGTTTGTTTTGCTTTATATATAATAACAGAAATATCTGTTTTTAGGATTAAGTTGGCTGCTCAGCTGTCACAAAAGAGACAAAAAAAGCAAACATGTCTAGACAGGTTATCTGTTTCTTTTCCTCTCCCTCACTTCTCACTCCCACATCTGTCAAACTAATTATGCCTCGATTTTCTTTCACCTCCCAGTAAAGCAAACCGTCTCTTGTTAAAGACAGCTAAACACAAAGGAGAGACCCCCCCTCTCCTGCTGATTGAGATATCCTATTCTCTGTACCCAGATAGACTACTGGTCTGTTTTCTTTTAGGTTTCAGAGAAAATACAAACAAACTCAGAGAGACTTGGCTACTGTGTTGCACTTTGGGACGACCTCAAGGCCATGGAGCAGGACATCAACCAGTGGACGGCCTCCTCTATCAGTGATTTCACCGACACCGTCGCCAGTCTCAGCAACAAGGAGCCAGCTGAAGCCCATCTCGCCTCCTTTCAGGTCCGAGCTAGCTGTGTGGTCTGCGTGTTAAGAGAGTAATAAAGGATGATGGTGATGTAACTATCAGTGAGGTCATAGTGGGATGTGATTTAACTGTCTTACACTCTGATGTACAGGCTGAGGCTGAAAAGAGGGAGCAGATGCTGGATGTCTTGCAGGAGAGAGTGGCAGAGCTGAAGGAGCGAGCCAAGCTGCAGGAAACACCGATACAAATGCAGGTGGGTGTGGCAGGAAATGAAGAAGATACATCTTTCTTATCGGTAATAAAATTACACAAAAAATGCAAAAGAATATATAAATATAACTATAAATGGTTGAAAAGGATATAGTCAAACTGTCAACATGTATATTACCATCTGTTGGTACAGATAATCTATTTCTTTCTTATACACTGATTCATTTGTGCTGAAGTCATTTAAGTTTGTTTGATTGACATGCATATAATTTATTTTTATTTAAGTAAAATCCAACATATAGAAAATTAGAGCTTTGCTTCGCTAACTTTGCTGACACAGGTCCTGGAGTCTGATCTGAGGAAGAAAATGTTCCATGCACAAGAGGTGTACAATCAGGCCAAACACACTCTGACCTACTTCAGCTTCCAGAAACAGCGACTGGAGGACCTCGTGTTGCAGATGACAGAGCGGCTGGAGGCAGTCGAGGGTTCCTTAACAGACCTCACTGAAGCTACGTCCCTTGAAGATATTTGTACAGTTAAAGTATGAATCTATCATTTCTTTTAGTCTAGTTAGTTGTTAAAAAAACAGTCAATTTTAATAACTATTCAATCTTTATACAGATGCATGAAACTTTCAGACCTTTTTAGTTTACTTTTATGTAATTTACCTTTATTCAATTAAAGAAATAGCTCAACTTGTTTCCTAATTTATAAGACTGAATTCTTCAGTCTTCGATTGCATTCTAAGCTAGAGGAGATCTGCACATAAACAGACAGAAATAAACTAGCATACATGTCGTTTTGTTGTTCCGTTACCCTGGTGATATGACTTCTAGCCATCAATTTTCATTTGTCGTTTGAAGGACCTGCAGAGTGTTGTGCAACAACAAAGGGCAGACATGGACTCGGCTAGAGATGCACTGAACTCCCTGTGCAGATCCTATCCCTCTTATGAGTTGTCCCACCTGTCCTCTGATCTCACGTCCATCGCCAAGCGAACTGAGACAGTAGCCCAACGATGTGCAAAGACCAGAGGCAACTTGCAAGATGGGTTACAGCTCCACTTCAATGGTATACGGCAAAATCTAAACTCTAAGTAAGATTAAACATCTCAAATCAAGGACACATATGCATATTTTTTTAAGCGTAAGATAATTATTATTACTTAGTAGTTACTTGTGGGGAAATCTTGAAGGTTAATGTTCCTTGAAATAAGATAAATTCTCTGCCAAAAAACAAGAAATTGTATCTTATTTCAAGCAAAATTAACCTAATTTTTGTAGTTTTTTTTCTTGTTTTTTAAAGCCAGTTGTTGTAGTGTAAGACACAGAAAGGTTAGCTTATGTGATTAGCATAAGAAGCTTTGTTAATTCATTTTTCTTCTCCATAAAAACTCTTTGATTTAGCTAAAAGTCAGCAACCACTAACTCACTACTTGATGGGGAGAAATACTAACCTTAATAAACATTAAACTTTCATTATCACACAATCAAACCGTGCAAAATCACATAAAGCCATGTCATTTGCTCGTGTTAGCAGTGCAACAGATTTGCTGTTGATTATCCTTCATTTTTTCCCTGAGGGCACACTCAATCCGCCTGCAACCCACACTCCATTGACACACACTGCCAGGTACACCAATGCACTCTCATTGCCTCGACACACACCTGTGCCTCGGAGAGTAATGCCGCTCTCGTCACATCTGCTCTCGAGGGAGCCATTTTGGGCTTGTTGCCAGAGCAACCTGGCTCTGCATAGTATGGACACACCCACACTTTCCATCTGCCTTAGCACATTACCTCCACTTGCTCTTCCACTTGTAGGTCCTTTGCCTTTTAAATCTTTTCTGCCTTTAGTTGTCATCACTTTTCCTCAACTTGTTGCCCAGAGTTTTTTTTTTCTCTTTTTCCGAAGCAGAGCTCGTCCAAGACTTTAAATCCTGGCTTATAGATCTGAAGTTGAACCTGAAAGACTGTTTTAGCCAATCAGGAGATGTCGCCCTGCTTGAAGCCAAGTTGCAAAGACTGAAGGTGTGTTCATGTCTTATTCTAATCCTGTAATTCTCAGCATGCAAAAACACAAAGTTGTCTTTATGTGTGCATATTAACTAATTTTATAAGACTGACAATGTGCTTAAATCATAATTAATGCTGCAATATTTAACATTTCATACCTTCCACACTATTTGCTGTTATCAGATTTCATGGAGCATGTTGACAATCACTTAAAACCATGGGGAATAAATTCTCCCAGAAGGATTTTTTAAGGTTTATATGGTAGAGTTTGTAATATCTGTAAAACTGAGGTTTGCCGCTCTTTGTTTAGTTTAACTATGTCAGTCTTCACATGCAACATGTTTCTTCTGCCTTTAACAGGTGTCAGTTGAGCAGACATCAGAGGGCGAGAAGCGTCTTTCTCAGATTTGTGAAGAGAGTGAGAAGCTTCAGCTTCATCTGAGCAAAGCTGGTGCAGCACAGGTCCAAGAGAGTCTTAACTTTTGTCAGAAAGAGTGGAAAGACTACCTGGACAGATGCTCTCAGAGCCAACAAGACTTGCAACAGAGCATCAGCTTACTGAAAAAGTGAATCATTATACTTGTGATCTCTTTACGTTTTGCCAATTACTTTTATTGAAAAAATAAACACTTTTTTTGTCTTTCCATTCTGCTCTCTTCGTCTAGTTTTGATGGGTGTGTGGAGGGTATCAGAGACTGGCTGAAACAGATGGATCAAAGCCTCAAGAGTGAGTCTCTTCTTGGAGCTGAGAGCCAGCAAGGATCCCTAGACACCACAGAAGAGCTGGAGAGAATAGAAAACCTCAATAAGGATCTGATAGCACGAAGGTTTGTCTACATAGGTGCTTATAGTAGCTGCTATTTGTTGCAACTTTTGAACAATCAGCGCAAAAACATGTTTATTTCTGTTTTAGGGAGTCTACTGAGCGTCTCTGTCAGGAGGCCCAGGCTCTGTCTGAATCCGGCCGGGGGTCAGGTGAAGAGGTCAGAATGACAGGCCAGCTCCAGATGGAGTATCAGACCCTACTGAAGGCTGCCAGGGATAGGCTGCGATGTTGCCAGGAGAGCCAGGCCTTTGGGGACACCCTCCAGGGAGTTTGGGCCTGGCTGGAAGAGATCCAAGAGCGACTGGGTACGGTAGACAGCACGATGGGGACCAAGGAGCAGTTAGAACAGAGACTGGAGACTGTGCAGGTGAGGGACACATGATTAGAAATTAACATTTAATATAATAGTTGATACAAATTCAAAACAGTTATTCTTTAGTCTGCTCTTTTTCTTCTACTGATTTCAGTCTGGTAGGTGTCCTTTTGTTACTTTATAGATCGGTCTCAGCAAACACAAGAGGGGGCTGTTTGCTTTCAAAGCTTTTTCATCCTTAATTCTTTTGTCCAAGTCCAGTTTACAGAGACTGTGATCTGTTTGCACAGGACATCCTGCTTCTGAAGGGAGAAGGAGAGGTCAAGCTGAATATGGCAATGGGTAAAGGTGAACTGGTTCTGCGTAGTTATGGAGCGGCTGGACAGGAAGTGGTCCGTTCTCAGCTACAGGAAGTGGAAGATGCATGGGCCACGCTACTTGTCACTGCTATGAGCTGCCACAGGTACCATGGCAACCACCGTCTATTAATAACCTAATTTAGAAATAACTGATCTGGATTTTTATCGCTCTGTCATTGTGTAAACTGTCACTGAGCTGTAACTATAAAAAACCCATTTTATTTCCTTTTTTCTTTTTTATTTTTTACATGGTTTGAAACATTTGCCGGAGGAGAATTTAAAGGCCATTCATCTGCGTGCCAACAAAATCCTCTCATGAGGGAACGTGTTATTTTCATTGTGATAGATTAAGTGTCAGTGTTCTTATTTACCATTAAGCTGAATGTATAATGAGAAGTATTTGTCTTACTTTTGCATCTTTGTTTTTGTACTTTTCTCTGTATGTACAAGCATGTCAGCATGCACATGCAACGGCTTGTGTGCAAGTTTAATTGAGCAATTATGGCTCCTTCTAGGAAAAAAGGACCTCATTAGAGCCTAAATGGTGGATGGTAAACACTGGGTCACACTCTGGGTGTGTTAGTGCTTTACGGGGGAAATCAATAACATCAGACAAGAGGTAGCAGGTGAAAGACGGGTGCATGTGTGAGTGTGAGGATATAAGTCTCATTTGTGCATGCGGAGCTAACAGATGGCAAGCAACATTCTCAATGTGTGTCTGTGTGTTTGAACCTCTTGACTAAAGGGGATAAATACACTTGGCTAGTGTTCCTGACCATTTAAACGCTTTGCCTCTTTTATGGGCCTGAAATAAAGGCTGAAGCTTAAGAGGGGCATTAAAACGATCTTTTTGTTCATAACACATTAAGTCAATCAAGTCAAAGTGTTTGTTAAACACATGTATTTGCTTTCCTTAAAAAGGAATAATCTGTTTATCCTGTGATAAAATCTCTTCCCAATATTTAACTGTTTGATATCTCCAGCCGACTAGAGTGGACAGTGTCTCAGTGGGGAGGATACCTGGAGACTGCTGCCCAGCTGCAGGGGTGGATGGAAACTGTGAAGCGAGAGGTGTGCGCCCCTCTTACACCTCAACCAGGACCCAGAGAGAAAGCCTCCCAACTAGAAAGGCTTCGAGCCCTGCTGGCTGACTTGGAAGATCACCAGATGGCACTCTCCAGCCTGGAGGAAAAAGCCAGAGAGCTATTTAAGAAGACAGGTGATGCCAGCTTTAACCATGGCGCTCGAACACAACTGCAGGTGCAGTTTGATGACCTCACAGCTTTGGTGGAGGTAAAAAATAAAAAAAAAAGATTCATTCATTTCTAATAAAGTCTTGAAATCCCTACAGAGGATTAATAGTTATTAATGATTTTTCTGTAGGAGAGAGTACGTCTGGCCCAGGCAGTGGTTCTGGAGCACCAAGACTACCTGGAGTCTGTTCGGGAGCTCACTGATTGGCTGATGACTACAGGAGAGGAACTCCAGCATTGGTCTGATACATCAGGAGACTCCATCTCCATTAAAAAGAAGCTGGCAGATGTGAGGGTAAGAAGGACAATCACGTGGATCGCTTAGTAGTAGTCTTTTCATCAGAAAGAATGATAAACGTGTTCATAAACTGTGTTAGTTGCACTGGATCTGCCTTTGTGGGTGAAGCTACAGAAGACAGACTCTGAGCTGAGATGTAGCCAGTAAACTCAAATAATGATCAATAAAATAAAGGCAAGTCAAGTCAAGTCAATTTTATTTATATAGCCCAGTATCACAACAAGTTGTCTCAGAGGGCTTCACATGCAGGTAAAGAGAACAATAGACATAACTTACAATACAACACAATTAGTGACTATATTAAACTAAACAGATCCCGGACAAAGTGGATCAAGACAGCTCTAGATTTAACATTCAGCTTTTTATCGAAAATACATTACTAATATCATAACTTCTGAGGACAATAGGCCTCCAGGTAAATACTGCCATCTCATATCAACATAGTGTGGGGTTTGTGATGGATAGCAGTGTCTAGGCATTTATTTTTACTGCTGTCACTCTTTAACACTAACATTTATTTGAATTTCAGATCCAGGAAACAAAATGTGCCATGTTTTAGAGGAGTTTCATCACTAGGTATATAAACGTACTGTGTGTGTTAACATAATCACAGAAGAATTCAGGTTGCCCTTGGAAGCTCCATGTGATCAGTTTGTAACCATAGCTAGCAAATATTAGCCAATTAGCATCCACTTGGAGACATTTTGGTGTTATTTATTTAAATCCAAATTAGGTTTATTGGCAAAATGTACAAACTAAGACCACTGCAGTGTCAAAAGTATTCAACCCCTTTGAATTGAAATCTTTGTAAGTAAAGCAAGAAAGGTTTTCATTAGTTGCACCAGGAGATGGAACACATCATATATCCTTAGATATTCAATGTAATGAATGTTCCTTTAGATACAGCTGGAAACAGTTTGTAGTTTAAGGAACAGCAGCTTCACCACCTGGATGTGGCAGAAAGATGAAGCTATCAATGGATTCCTGGGAGGAAGGTGGTCAAAAACACATAACTGACTGTAAAAGACCTGCAGCCAGACTTGAAGCTGAGAAGAACACCTTGCCTACAGTGAACCATGGCGTCAGACCAGTGATGCTCCGGTGCTGCTTTCCTTCCTCTGGCACTGGAAACCTCCAGTATGTGGAGGGCAACATAGATTTAATCAAGTATCAGGAGATCCTAAGAGAAATGTGACGCCATCTGTGAGGAAGCTGAAGGTTGGACGTCATTGGACCTTCACAACAATCCCAAAAATATGTCAATGTCCACCAAAGCTTAATCTGAAAATAAGTCCTGGACGATATTAGAGTACCACAAAATCGCCTCACTTGAACTCTACTGAAAATCTTTAGTGGAATTTGAAAAAGCTGTTGCAGCATGCAGACCCAAGAACATTTAGTGAACCGGAGATCTTTACCAATGAAAGTGGGCTGCAATTCAACAGGAAGGCTGCTAGAAGCTGGTGTCTGAATCTTCTGCATCACGTTTGCAGCAGGTCATAAAAGCAATAGGTACATGTACTAAATAATAAAACAGCTTTCTATAAGGGGTTGAATATTTTTTTCATTGAACCTGGAATTTTCTGTAGAATTTGGAGAAACAACTTATGGTATTAATTGTGTTGAGCTTTGTAAAAGGTTCTTTGATTTGTTCAGTGCAAACAGCTGCAGCTTCACACATTTTACTAACAAAGCTACTTTGGAATAAGGGTGTGTGTGTTTGTGTGTGTGTGTGTGTGGGGGGGGGGGGGTGGGGGGTGAATAATTGTCACTGCAACTGTAAAAGCTATTATTCTAAGTTCATATATTTCTTTTCTCAGCTACGTTTTTGGTGGTAACTTCAATCTAAATGTTTGAAACGATACACTGATTATATGTGTACTATAATGTGGTTACATTGCATGTAAAAATGGATTCAGGTACATGATAGTCATAACTGAGGGAGTGCTGTTTCTTAAAATCCTTCCTGTTATCTCTGCTGAGGATAACAGATTACTTAATAAAACTTAGCATAGATGGATTCTCAGTTTGAAGGAGATTAAATCATGTAGGGAATTGGAATTGGTTCTCAGCTTGTTTCCCATGTCAAAGCTAAATCTCTGAATCTCTGCTGTTATAAATCACTGCGAAACAATTGGATTATTATTTTGTCTGTACGAATTAGAGGAGCAATGCTGCTGCTCTTCCCTGTTCACTCATCTGCGCTAGCAACGGTGAGAAAATATTCAAGGAGAAATTAATTTGCATTTAAATTTTACACATGGGTCCTAATTATCACATTATAAATGTGTGTTTGTGGTGCTCGGGTGTGAAATATTTCAGTAGAGAAGAAAATATGATTTCTTGTTTGTACAATGTTAATGTTCAGAATAATTTGCTCGTACACGGTTAAATAGTTAAACACTCTATTTTACTCTCTTTGGAATTTAAATTTAAGTGTTTGCTGTTCAACTCAGTCCTTTTTATGAAGTGCTGCTTTCCCATTGAACAAGAATATGAATGGGGTAGGGGAGGATAAAGAGAAAACTGATTTAACAAAAGACAATATACATCAGTATCCTTCTGATAAAGCATAGATTGAATCAAACAATTAGTGATAAAATAAATGATGATATAGCAGGAGACGTGGAAGAAAAACCCTGCATAAGCAGCTTTAAATAGAATAGACTGCACATCCAGAGATTATAGTTTCCTTAGCCACAGTTTCCGTAGCAACTTTGTTTAATATTTATCCTCTATCCTTCCAGGAGCGTGTGGAGTGTCGACTCCTGGAGGGCCGAGACCGCCTGACTCGGGTTCGGCGCAGCGCAGCGGCCACAGCGGAGCACACTGCGGCAGGCGGCTGCGAGGCCATGGACCGGCAGCTGGGGGCGCTGTCACACGCTCTGGAGCAGTGGGAGGGGGCCGCGCTGAGGGCCAGGGACGGACTGGAGGGGGCCCTTGCTGCTGCTACAGCTTCAGAAGAAGAATATGATTGTTTGACTGCACGTCTAGAAGACGAGCTGAAGGAGTTTGATGGACGTCTGAGAGAATGGAGTCAGGAGCTGATTAAAGCTGAAGGTCGGAGTAACGGCGAGGAGGCGGTGGAGGGATGGCAGCAGGCTAAGGTAGAGTTAGATTTAAATTATAACAATCCCAACATTAACGAGTCATTGTCATACTTTGACAATAGCTTATTAAAAAAAGAACAATCCTAAAAATGGTCTGCACAGTGAAAGTGATTAGCAACGTTTAATGGAAAGCACCCACACAAACCCACATGGTGTGCAGACATCCCTGCATTCAGCTTCTCTGTCTCGCCAGTAATTATCCATTCGATTAGTAAATCCTAAAAACAGATTAGTTTTGTAAATCAGCTTTACAGTAATGATGGAATGACAGTCACAATCCCATCAGTTTCTTGCTTATTTAGCCTCCCCCTGCCTTTCCATTCAACCCTCTATCTCTCTCTTCCAAGCATTCCCTTATTGTTTTCTTTTTTTTGTTGTGTTTTTATTCAGCTTGTGTTTAAATGTGTTAAAATGAAATGTGCAGATGTATTTTGCTTGGCTGCTGGGGTTACGTCTTGATGCCCTTACCCCTCATTTTCCCTCCTGCTCTCCCTTTTACCTCCACAGGATGTTTACAGTCGGACCATTTCTCTTTCTTGTCAAGGCCACGGCTGCCCGTCCAACCTCACACTCCTCCCAACTCTTCTTTAGCCATGCCTTTCTCGGGTTTTCCTCTATTTGGGGCTGTCAAAGAACAGAGGAGGAGTTTTTCCCCCTCCTCCGCTCCTCTCTTTCTCTCCTCCTCTGACTTGTTTCCTGTGTCCGGCCGTGTTTTTGTTGCGCGCTTGTTTGCGTGTGTTTGAACCAGTTTTGCATCTGTGAGGGCTGACAGCTGAATTCCACCGGGAGAGAGCATGAGAGACGGAGAGGGAGGAAAAATGTGTGAGAGGGAATAAGTGGAAGGAGTGGGAGGAGGGAAGAGAAAGTAGTAGAACCACAGGAGGAGGGAGAGAAGGAGAAGAGAGCAACGAGTCCACAAGAGGAGGGAGGGAGGGGTTGTTTAATCGCTGTACGTCAGACAGAGAGCGAATGAGTGAGAGTCGGAGCTTGTTCATATTTCATGGGAGAGGATTTCATGACTGTGTGAGTGCAGAATGTGAGAGAGCGGGAGAACGTTATCCACAGCCCCTTCCTGCTTCCCTCCACGAAGAACAGAAATGCTATTGAGCAGGCAGCCCTGTGAGTATGTGTCGGAGCGTGTGTCTGTGTGAATGCAAGAAGACTGAGCCAGGACGTGAATAGGAAAGCACTGATTGAAGGGTGTCATGCAGATCCACACAGACACACGCTGAGCCAGCTGCTGGCTGTTTTCTGGTTTTCAGGAGATCCTGGAGAGCTTGCAGAGCGCTGAGCCGATGGCAGAGAAGTTGAAAAGCCAACTGAATGAGCTGGTGCGATACTCCAGAGACCTGGGCTCGCAATCAGACCGGGTCACTGCGCTTATCAAACAGCACAACAGGTGAGAGCAATCCTTCTAGTATACGATGGAGCAGTAGGAGGATGTAAAATGTTTCCCAGACACATTTGTAATGACAGAATATAGTGACGGTCATAATGCAATGTTATGGTTGTGCAGGGAATTCATCTGATTGCATAAAGACAAAATGAAACAATTAAATTATTAAGACTCAATCTTATGTTCAGCAGTTTATGACGTCCAAGCTGATTATTAAGACAGCTCACCATTTCTATTGCATTTTGAACCAACACAGTCCATAGCAACAGGTAATTATGTTAATCTGTAGAAAATTAGAAGCATTTTCATTTCAATGCAAATGTCACCTTTTTATTTAGCACTCTAAGTTAATTATTTTATTGAATGTTTGATTTTTAAATCTTATTGTTGATTCTGTTTTGGGTCAATTGTCTTTTATTTAAATCTTATTTTCAATTCTGTGTGATGAGGCCAAGGAAGTTTTCTGCAGCTCAAACATCTTCACATGATTTGCAAACAGTTTAGTCCTGAAGGGGATGTTGATCATCAAAACTGAATAATGCAGCAGAAGGAGAGATGAAAATCTCTGATTGCCATTAACGCATATGGTTGTAATGATTGCAGTTTTTGAAAACACTGAGTCCATCTTTACAGATTTAACTCAGGTGAGCTATCTCAGCAGACAGCATGAAACTCACAACCAGCAGTTCAATATTACGGCTGCAGATCCTCAGTGACACGCTCAAGTTTGCACCATCTGTTGTTAACAAGAGTTGTTATCCCTCCTCCTTTTTTGTCTTGGCTGCTCTGTTTGCAGTTTCTGTCTGCCCTTATAGCCTGACAGAGAGGTGCAGAGGTGTTTGAGTCCAGAATGTGACTAGATTTACCAAAAGATATCACATAAATAATACAGCACTCAAACCAGCATAGTTAATAAAAAGTGTTATTATCAAAAGATTAAGATGAAAAAACTCATTGGAAAATCTTAAGCTGATAAACATGATGAGTTCTTATCCAACAAGCTAACAGTGCAGCTGCATGCTAGTATCTCAAAACGGTCATTTCCAGAACATGGTCCACACTTAATTCATAATTCATTAACAGATTCCCAGAGAATAGAGAATATGCCCAACTAATGCATATGGACTAACCTCTCACTGTGACCTGTTCAAAGTTAAAGTCTAACCATCCATCTTTCCGCATAACCATTGCAATGTTAACCCCTAACCTCACCCTTTAGCCATAACCAGTACAGGTACTGGCAGAGATGAATGATCCAGCAACCTTAAAATTCAGCTTTGAGAGATCTCCCTAAAAGACAAACTCACTAAATACTAGTTGAAGGACCCCCTCCCTGATCACATATTTTAACAGCTCATTTGAAGTAGAACAATGCATGTGCACATATGGCCGTCACAGAGATGTGTCATGTGTGTCAGCCAGATGAAGGTGAAAGGTGAAATGAGCTGCAGAGCCACTAGTTGCTAAGTAACATTTGCCATCTTGTCTCACCTCTGCTTGTTTACCATGCTACTGTCTTTCTGTATTTTAAATTTATGCATAATTGTCATTTTTTAGACACATTGGTTACATCTTGAGGAGATCTTTTTGTTAAAATGACACATTGCATACTTTGTTCCTGATACTAAGCCTTAATTGTCCACTTTGAAGCAACAATTAGGGATCTATTCACTAAGCACTTGTTTATGATCACACCATGTGATGCCTTGTCAAAAGAACAATAGAGCATACAAAAGAAAGCATAGCAAACAGCCATGCATATTCCGTACACTTTTTCTTTGGATCGAAGCTGTTAGCTATGCTGCATTGGTATTAATATTTTTTTTGGCTGAGGACCTGTGTGAAGTAAACATGTTGGAAATGCTGTATTGGTTAATTGGCTTTGGCTGCAGAGTGGCATAGATTTTGTCCTGTGTAGTCTTTGCACCTGCCCAGCATTAAGCACTACAAGAAGGTGAGTGAACATTGAGGAGAAATAGTGTCCAGAAGATGGGACAGAGGGGAAAATGCTCTATTTATCTCCCCTCTCCATTGCACATGCCAGATTCTGTCTGCCACAGCAGAAAAAGTGCCTTTTTGAACCCCATGCTGTTTTGATCGTGTTAGCTTTTCATGCTCTCATCACAACACTGAAACTCAAGGGTGTTTCTGTGCACCCATGCGTGCCCATTCAAGAGTATTTCAGGGATCATCTGCAGGAAGGGGGCTGCACACACCTCCCATTCAACTGTTGTGTCTGCTTAAACAGCTGTGTATCTTCCTTACTGTCATCTTTCTATCATTTCTTCCCATCTGTGCTTTAACCTCTACCAGCTCTCCACTGCAGGATGGGAAACACAGTCAAGATGTTTTCTTTGTATCTTGAAAATATTTTTCCTCCCAGTGAAAAATAAATACATATTTAAATTTTTTTAGTTTGTTTTGGAACATTTTATGGTTTATATTGCAGTTTGAAGCGTGCTAACTGTTAAAAGAGTGGCCTTTAATGATGTTTCATCTCCACTGTGCATTTATCTTCTCACAGTTTAATAAGCTCAATTCAGAAACACAGAAGACTTGTGTTTCAAATAATAAGAAACCAAATCATTTTTGTTCATGAATTAAAATCATTATCTTTTCCTGGCATTAAACACACTTTTATCATCACTATCACGTCATCTTACTGCAGATTCATTCATACTGAATCATTGTAACATCAAACTCTGAAATTTAAATAATAGTTCAAGCATGACTGCTTAAGGAAGAAAAAATAAGTTTAGCATTTGAGGAATATATGTATGTTTAAATACTGGGCACTTGAATTATGAGGTTTCTTTATATTATTTCTTAAATTTTACAGTAAAAACAACAATTTATTTGTACAAAGTGGATGGTTAGTCATTTTGGTCTTTGAGAAAGAACTCCAGAAATGTAGAGTCTGTCAGGTTCTTCACTTAGACGGCAACTACAGCTGCCCAAATGCTGCACATATAGGGGTATACCTGTCCCTCACTATAAAACTCATGCTTGAAAAGAATCCACAAGTTTCCAGTGAAGAGGAGAGACAGACTGGTAAATCACTGTTAACACCATTGTTGTAGAATTTGCTGACAATGAAAGAAAATAACTTGCAGCAGATTCTTCTGATCTTTTGTACCTAAATTATGCTTATTCTTCTCGGTCTATGGGTGGTTTTTCTGACACTTTTGACCATTTTTGAGAAGTGCAGATCGAAAATGGTCTTCACTTTATCTGAAATGCAGTTTTTTTAGATCTTTCCTTCCTATGCCCACACTTTGCTGCTTTACAGTAATAGAGGTCCCCTTCCATTAAGGGACCGAGACTACATGGCCATCTAAGCATTTAACCAGGGCATCTCGTACTATGTGGCTGGTTAGATGACAGTTAAGCATTGATCCATAAAATTAGGGTGTGTCTTATTTAGGGAAGGCACACCTTTCTTTTTAAAGTTAAGGCCCTCACCGTTATAAACCTGAGGGGTGAGGCCAAGCTGGAAAACTGGTACTGGGTCTAAAATTATCCGGCTAATTATGCGTAATGTAATGATGAGTAGGCACTCGTTGATATTAAGTGTTAATCACTTTGACTACAAGCTTGTTCCAAAACAAATATGTCCATCCATCAGTTTTCTATACCTGCTGATTTAGAGTTCAGGGTCGCAGGGTTTCTGGAGAATGTCCCAGCGATTAGTTAGTGAGAGGTTTGGTATGCTAACGCTAACAAATATGCATAATCTGGAAATTATTTAATAAAAAAAACATCAAGATTTTTATGAATTACATATAATTTTAAGACCATTAACAGTGAAATTGTTCACAGATAAAGAGGGATTTGACCATAATTTACCAATTTGAAACTAAAAACTCATATTTAATCATGATTGTTGTTGTTGTCATTAATCTGTAATGTTACCTGACTCTATAAACTACTGACTACAAGAGCAAAAGACTAAACCATCAGGATGCGATGAGCTCTGTCAGACAAAATCTTTGTTTTGTCACCCTTTGGTGTAATATCCCTCATCTCGCACTTTTTTTTATAGCAGCAAGCTGCCATGCCTCATTCTCTCCATCATGTCACCCCTATGAACTCTTACCCCAATCATATGTTGCCTCTCAACCCCCTCCCACGCTGTGCCCCTTACCACCATCCCCCACTTCTTGACCCAGCACTCATTCCTTCCACTTCACCCACTCTGCCATTTCTCCACCTGCCCATTTCTCATTCCTGATCAGAGACAGTCATCTCTCTCTCATGACATTAGGACAGTATGGAGAGCATCTGAGTATGTTCTCTTTATTGTGATAAACACATGGGAGGCAAACTGCAAATATCTCCTCTGGTTGAACTTTTTTTGTGCTTTATTTTTCCTTTTGTTCTCTTCTCAAGGGAGATTTCAACCTGTAAAAAAACACGTTCAAGCTCTCTCTTTCTTCTTCACCTACAGTCTGGGCCTTCGTGCATCCCGGGAGTGTCAAAACAAGGAGCGTTTATTGGAGCAGAGGTTCCGTGCAGCCCTGAGAGATTTCCAGCAGTGGCTGGTCAACACCAAAATCAGTACGGCCAAATGCTTTGATGTGCCGCAGACTGTCGCAGAGGCCTCCACCGCTTTGCAGAGAATCCAAGTAGGGAATATGTTTTTTTTTCTTATTCCATTTTTATCAGGTTTTGTGATATGCAAGTTGTTTGCAGTCTTAGTTGTGCCATTTTTTACCCACAAATCAGCATCTATCACTCACTGTGCTAGTTTTTGCTGCCATAAGTTTAAAAATCATCAACAAACAAATGTGCACAAAAGGGTTTTCCACAACTCACCAGTCACAGAAAAGTAATAAGAACATTTTAATCCGATTTTTTCTTTATATGTGGAAGAAACAGAAAGCAGAAAATTAAATCTTTTTGTTTGTTCAAAAGAGAAAATCCAATCTCATCAGAAAAGAGATTTTAAATAGCCTAATGTATGCTAGCAGAATGGCAGATTTGGGTTCATACTTCCTGATATAAAAAACTGTCTTGTTGTCTAATTTCTACTGGCTATTAATCATTTCCTCTGGTGCTGTGATGGTTTCATTCAGCATCTGTTCATAGTGGAGTCAATATAGTTTTACGCATCTGAGGTCATTAAATCCACAAGCTTCAAGTAATTTTGTCTGCTCATTGAAAGTCTCAAAATCTTCAAATGTTTGGCTCCACTTTGAATCCACAACTACTAATTACAGACCAAAGCTTGCGTTTACTTTCATTGTGTGGAGCTGGCAGGCTAAGCAAAAAGTCCTACTACAAAGGGAGATGATGTAACATTTGTATCATCAATCCACTTTCAATGGGAGATTTCTAAAGGGATCGACATAAACACGCACCACTCTTCGTCTTCTGGTAGGCTTGTTGGAGTGGCGGGACTTGAAGTAGGCTGGATAAGATGGGAAGCAGGCAAACAGCCAAAAGAGATGAGAGAAACTCCACAGTGGGATTCTTCTGCACTTCTCTTCAAAATGTCTCTGTGCATCTCTGTATCTGAGATGTAGATTCTGGCAGGTCTGGCAGGCTCTTCAGAGCACACTAGGGTCCTGGCTAAGAGTCAGGTGCTTGTCTGTTGAAGTACACATCCCCACATCACCGACCAGACAGTTAATTACCCAGCACACACTTGACCACATACACCACCAGCACCTTACTTCTAAGGAATAGCTGTGTGATTATTGTTCAGAGACAATAAATAACTCAACTTTATTTTCAGTTTTTTGTTATTTTTACCTCCCTGTAGTACATTTACAATGTAATGAGTCATCAGTCACGTGGTTGCAGGAAGAAATCAGTTTAAACTGCCAAAAGAGCAATAGTGTGGTTTTCTTTCTTTTTCTTTTTTTAAAAGAACATTTTCCTACAAAAACATTTTTAATGAGGTGCCGAAGAGGGTTTTTATGACTACTTGAGAAGAGATTATAGTGTTTGGGAATAAAAAAAAAGGAAGTATATGGAGGAGAGAAAAATGTGGATGTAATCATGTTTTATTTATTATTGACTTGTGAGGAATGTGGAACAATGTTTCCACATGACTGACCTGCAGGAGGGCTTGTGTGGGAGGGGCGAGGGACTCCATTGTGTGATGCTTAATTGGTGTTATGCAGTTACGCCGGCAGGATGAGGATCGTGATAAAGTAAAGAAGCAACAAATGAACGCAGAGCAGACAGAGGAAATAAAAGGACAGAGAGATAAAAAACAGACTTCATATGCGAGTGTGAGGAGCTGCAGTGATGTGCTGACTGCACAGATGGTGGAGTGGTCCCTGCTGCGCTACTGTCATCAGCTCAGGACTGAGGGAGGGGTGTGTTTGCAGGCTGCGTAAGCATGTGTGTCTTTGTATGCATGTACGTTGTCAGTGGGTGGGTCTGGGGGAGACATGGTGAAGCTCAAACATTTCAGATTTACCAACTAGCCTTATCTCTGTGATAACATCTCTACACTACAAAAACTAAACTCTAAGTAAGATTAAACATCTCAAATTAAGGAAACATATGCTTATTTTTTTAAATG
>JBAMHX010000025.1:13366312-13386277 GCA_037177515.1 Pseudomugil tenellus | reverse complement strand
ACAGAACAAGAAATTTTATCTTATTTCAAGGAAAATTTACCTAATTTTTGTAGGTTCTTTTCTTGAATTTTAAAGCCAGTTTGTGTAGTGTATGCCGCACACCTCCTTCTACTTTAGAAATACAAATGGATGGGTTTACTATAACGATGGTTGATCTCATTGCATAGACACATTCTGAGCTATGAATTGTAAAGAGAATGAAGCTACCGGCGAAAAACAAGTAAAAGTTTTTCACTGAGTGCATTTTTCTGTGCTTTATCTGTGATGCAATCCTCCTTTTTATGTGCATGTACGTGTAAAATAGTCACAGCTCCTTTGTCTTTGTCTGTGTATCCTCTCAGGAGTTCCTGAGTGACAGGGAGAATGGCCAGGCCAGACTGAGTACAGTAGGAGCTAGTGGGGAGCTGCTGATGGCCGTGGTGTCCAAAGATAGAGTGGATGGAATCAAGGCCAAGGTGGTAAATGCTAGAGAGGACTGGAAGAGACTGATGAATAACCTGCAAATGAGAGAAGATGCACTCAAGGTTGGTATTGTTTGGATACAATTTTCTTTGCCGAAAGCATTTCTTGCCCAAAAAATGAACAAATTGAAGTTTGCTGTATTATTTTCATATTTACAAAAATGCAAAAAGCCTGTATAATGCTGGTCTATGTGTGTAACTCTATTTACAACTTTTTATTATATTTTTATGCTGAAGGATTAAATGAATCTGATTTATATAAAGGATAACATTCTACATACTAGTGCATACATTTAATCTGCATCACATTATCTTAGATTCAACACCGGTTTGTAATCAGCGCTTAATTTGGCTAATACAATTAATCTTGTCAGTGTTTGACTTATGATGTTACTGTGTTACATAACTAGAATCTTCAGTCCCAGATGACAGAGTTTGAGACCAGTGCTGAGCCTCTGCAGGACTGGCTCAACAGCACAGAGGTCAGAGTTCAAGAGAGCAGCGCTCGGCTTCACGACCTTCCAGCCAAGAAGCAGGAGCTCAGCAAACTACAGGTATTTTCCCCCAAAAGTCGTCATTATTCTACTTTATCTGGACGTCTGAATTCCTGTATGTCAGAAAAGTGACATTATTTCAATAATTATTTCATTTTTTTGTTGTTTTGTGCATTTATTACACTCCTGCAGATATTCAGTCTTATTGCAATAAAGGTTTCCAGAGAAACTGAATTACAGTACTGCGTGAGAGCCTTTTACCTTTCCTTTTCAGCTGCCGTCACTGATGTTTTCTCATTTCCTCTACTCACTTAAGTGAATCTTGTCATTGCATTTTAAATTGAATATTACGTAGGATGCTAAATAGTTACTTCTCCATCAGATAGGGATCCCTAAAGTTCAATTTCAAATCCCCGGGGAAAAGAGAAGGACCTAATTACATTTGTTGAGCACCGCTGGATCAAAATAGAGCCGCATCTTGACACAATAGTCAGAGGAGAGGTCCAGAAATCTAATTAATTCTCCTTCTGTCACAGCTGAAGCACCGCGCTGCTAAAAGGCCTTTTTCTGGATACGATAACAGCTTTTGCCATGTCTGGCAGACACAAGACAGGAAGAGAAGCACAAAGCTTTAAAAAGATAAATCCTGACAAAAGAGAAAAAAATCTCAAGCCCATCTCAAAGCTCTTCCCTTATCATTGTCGCTATTTTATGTTTATTCTGTCGTTGCTGTAGCACTTCCTATCGTTGCCATTCGTCTGGCCGTCTGCAGGTAATTACATCCACCCCCCCAATCCTACCCACAGCACCTGAAGTACAATACAATACATGCAGGCTTCAGTGTTTGAACTTGTGTTGGTAAAATCCTCTTTACTCTGTCACATCTACCACCCCCCACTTTTGCAGCCTTCAATTTTTACTCCGCTCTGTGCTGTGATGTCCAACCGAATAACAGCATTTCTATTCAAAACGGAACATCAGGAGAAATACTGCTGATGCTTGTTTTATATGTCCTTGTTAACCGTGTGCGTATGACGTGCTGTTGCTCCTCTGTGTAACTACTCATGACATGTTAACTTGACCCTGCATCCCTCCTCTGTGTCCCTTTCACACCTCCTGTCTCATGAAAAACTCCTGTTTTTATTTCTTTGTCATTTCATTTTCCTTCTTAACGGTGCGTGCACAAAACACCCCGTTTCAATCTGTCACTTTTCAACACCGCACCATTTTCCCCACCACCTCCCCCTGCTTTGTGCCGATCCAGTGTGTACTGGAGGAGATGGCCGGCCGGGAGGTAGAGCTGAGCAGGCTGAGGGACAGGGCTCATCATCTCTGGGAGGGACAAGCAGCCGGAAAGGGCTTCGTCCACAGAGTCTCTCAGCTGTCAGCACAGTATTTAGCCCTCAGCAACTTAACCAAGGTAACACTGCTTGCAGCAGAAACCCTATGGCCCTTGTCTTTTCCCTAACTAAATGTGTGTTTCTGTCAGAAATGCTGCCGCATGCTTTGCTTTCTCCATGTACAGCAGATAAAAACTATACAACTGTGTCCAGCCCCAGTGTTCCCTGTTGCTCTGAGTAATCATGGAGTATTACCTCCAGCTAATGGTACACTAATCAGATCCCCACTGGCGAAATTATTGCCCCCAAGTAAGTTTTGGTGTCTAGAGTAATTTGCCTGAGCACAGCAATCTGTCTCACCTCCAAAAGGTCGCTGCAGTTTCAGCCTCATCAACATAAAAAAGCCAAAGCTGTGTAGCTTTTTTTATCCACTAAATCACTTGTAAAATGTCAGAGCTGAAATGTGTCAGTACCCTCGAAGCTGACCTTTTTCAAGCTCTCATTAGATCGGTCACACTCTTATGATTAATTTGATGAATTGTAGAACAAAACATTACATTCACCGCAAAGCACCATCTTACCTCAGGACAATGAAGGTTCTACAGCAGTGATGAATGGGGTTTGTTTACTTTGTCGCCGACACCAGAGTGCTATTTTTAGATCCTCTTCTCAGGCGGACAAAGAAACAGGAATTCAATCATTTTAAAATTCCACTTGTCATTATAGTTTTCACTGTCTTCAGTCTGCAATTATATAGATGTCCAAGTGGAACGATTGATGATTGTGTGTGTGTGTCTTGTGCTGTAACATGGGGGAGGAATAGTCTCTTGAGACATCTGTGAGAGAAAACAAGACTTATTTCAAACGCAAACTGAACAATATGAAGTGAATGTTTGCCATTCTTAGCTCTCGTAGAGCCAATATAAGACTTGGAAGAGTGTGTTTACATAGCTGTGCTCTCATATCTACAGGACAAAGCCTCCAGGATTGAACGCATTGTAGGGGAACACCGGCTTTTCTCTCAGGGACTTAAGGAGCTTCAGGACTGGGTGTGTGAGGCACAGAGGGTCATCAAGACCTGCACCTCCGCAACTACAGACAAGGGCCTGTTGGAAGACCGCATGTTACAGCTGGAAGTAAGAAAAGACAAGATAGGGGTGGGATCGGATCACTTACATACACACACACACACAAATTCACACACACACACACATATATATATATATATATTGTGTGTGTGTGTGTCTGTCTGTCTATCAATCTAGTGATTTTATGGTCAAATCTATTGATAGAAAATTTAATGGCCAATTAAAAGCCATAAAATTTTGCAGCTAAAGTGTCATTATTCTGCTGAATTAATGTGGTATTCTGTTCAGGAAATTAGTTCTTTTAAATGCTGAAAATATAAACTGCTTTCAGCATTTCAGCATAGCTCAGCAAACTGTTGTATAAATATGACTGATTTGATGCTAATACCTCACCGCTGCAGATCCGTGCTCATATGGCCAAATGATATCCTGGCATCTATGTTGTGCACTCTTTCTTTGGTAACCATGGGAACATGTCGCATCCTTTTGCTACAGTAATTATATTAAAACGTATCAATTTTACACTTCATATAATTATTTTGTACCTGTGTGGTCACGCTTATCTGCAGGCTTTACTTGCTGCCCGTCAAGAGAGAGAGATCCAGCTAAAAATGCTGCTGACACGAGGAGAAGCGGTCCAGAGGAATACTTCGGCTGAGGGGGTCCCAGTGATCCGTAAGCAGATTCAAGACCTCAAGGACTCATGGGACTCATTGCTTTCTGCCTCAATTCAGTGTAAAAGGTGACCAAGGACAATCTTTGATAAACAAGAATAGAAACTTCCATTTAATTTAAGTTCAGCTGCTGAAAGGTTCAAGTCGAACATTAAAATCCTCAAACCTAAGTGTGTTCTTGCAGGGATTCATTCGTTCCCCTGGTGATAACTAGTTTCTTATTACAGTCAGTTGGAAGGTGCCCTGTCGCATTGGACCAGCTATCAGGAGGATGTGGGGCAGTTTGTGCAGTGGATGGACCGGGTGGAAGAAACACTCAGCTGCTCGGACAGACAATACTCTGAGATGAGAGACAAGACAGCAAACCTGGGGAAGACAAAGGTATCACAAGTCATAAATAATCACAAGACTAAAAAAAAGATCTGACTCTTTAAGCTTATTTTCTGCTCTGAGGAGAAACTGTGAAACTTCCACTTAAAATAAAGCATGATAGCAATTATGTTGTTTGTTCCGAGGAGTTGTTTAAAACAACTGATGTTATCTGATAAAAAATCTTTTTTTTAACCCATAAGAACCCAGCATGACATATATGATACATTTACTCGGACATTTTGTTATCATTTTACGGTAAAAACTTTGATCAAAATTCTGTAAAATACAATCTGTTTTTTGTCTTTTGCTTCTTAATGGACACCAGAAAGCAGAAGACTATACAATAAAAATGATGACATATCACATAGTTATAAATGCTAAATATCTCTAAAAATTAAATTCTTCTTTTATATATATTTTTGTTAAAGGGACATATAAAGACCTTGTGTTAAAAAAATTAGACCTTTCTTACCGCTTTTTCATGGGTTGGGTCTTTAAGGGTAAAATTGCAAACACTGCTTCCTGCACTTACATATGTAGTTTGGAAACTTAAGATCTAAATAAACTACAGTGATTAAAATTTTTGTTTGATTTTAGCTCCTCTATGAAGAGGTTTTGAGCCACAGCAGTCCTCTGGAGACTATCGCCACAAAAGGTTCCAACATGGCTGAACACTACACAACTCAGCAGGAAGTGCAGCAGCTGCAGCGTAGATACAATACCCTCAAAGAAAAAGCCAAGGTACCTACTGGACCCTTCAAGCCTTGATTATATCCCCACATAATTATTGCTAAAGAGGAATTATGTATTAGTAGCTTCTTTGTTCTAGCTTGAAAGCACGTTTTTATACTTTTTTTTAAAGTTCTTCTGGTTTTGTTACTGAGATTTTAAAGATTAGTGCTGGCTAAATGTTTAACTCATTCCTGCTTTTTAAAATACTATCACACTGATATGGTATTTGAACCTCAAATGGCGCTGAATAAATAAAATTCTTTGTTTTACAGAATGCAGTTAGTAAGGCCAAGGAGCTGGTGTTGGTCCATCAGGAATATCAAAGGGGCTTACATGTGTTTGAAGACTGGCTGGAGCAGGAACAGGCCTCTCTGGCATCCTTGTCTCATCCAGAGGGAAACGTGGATACACTTGAGAAAACACTGCAGCAGCTGCAGGTAAGTGGCTGTGTTTAATATGCAGTAAAGAAAACGGAAAATTTGCGGAACTGCTACTGAAATAAAGGTTGTTACCTTCTACACATTGCATTTTAGCACAGAGTTGCTTTAAAACTTGGTTTTCCTTTCGCAGAACCTGCAGCAACACTGCTCAAATGGCCAATCCTTGCTTGCTTCAGTGCTGACCAGCAGAGAGAGAGTAATCCCTTGGGGTGTACCTCAGATCGAGGATCGAGCTCTGGACACTGCTCAGCGTGAGTGGGCAGCCCACCAGAGCCGCCTGGAGGAGACCCAGGCCCAACTGCACTCCACACTGACCCGGCTGAGGCAGATGGGTCACAGGTTCCTGAGCCTGGCTCAGTGGTTGGAGGACACAGAGACGGTGGCGAACATCAGGAGTAATCGGCGGTCAGACAGAACCACCAAGCAGACTCAGCTTAAGAAACTCCAGGTGAGGAAAAGTGTGAAATACACCTCATATGTCCGCTACTGGAAGTTAAGAGTATGGCTTTTGACAGATTACAACATTTATGCTTATTGAAGCATAATTCTACTTGTGCACAGCAAAGTATCACAAATATTAAATGTTTCAACACCTCAGATGATGCATTTATTAATAATCTATGTTCGCAGAATCAAAGAAAAACTTTATGGTAGCTTCACAGCAATTTCCATAAACAACTACATATTAAATGTGCATATATATGTATGACGTCTATAACTGTTTTATACAGACAAAGATTAATCACCTGCTACTTTATTTACTACACCTTGCTAGTACTGACTTGGACAATGTCTTGGATTCAGAACCACCAGCTTCCTAAAGGCATAATTTCAGATAATTTTAATCCACACTGACACGATTGCATCACGTTTTCTGCAGGATGATAAATGATGAAAATCTCCACATCACAAAGGTGCTCTGTTGAACTGAGATCTGGTGATTGTGGAGACTATAGCAGTATAATTAATTCATTCATTCAAGAACCAGTTTGAGATTACCTGTGCTTGTTCACATAATATATTCTTGTACTGGAAGTAGTCATTAGAAGTACTCCATGAAACTATCCACCACATCATCACACGACCACTAGCATGAACTGTAAAGAAATGGCAGCATGTGTTTATTCTTTCATTCTGACCTTGATGTCTGCATGTTGCATCTGAAACGATGATGTATCATTTCATGCAAAACTATTACAATCTGCTTTTGTCCAGTTTTGCTGAGCCTGTGTTAATTGTAGCTTCAGTCTCCTGTTCTTACCTGACAGAAGCTGAATCTTCTATAACTTGCGTTTAAGCATTTTTTTGCCTTTCTATAATCTTTTACCAATCTGCCCAAGTTCCTCTGACCTCTAACAATTGCTGCTTCCAGGATATTCTCTGTAAATCTTGAGCTGGTTAAAGTACCAGTACATCAGCAATTTTTAAAATGGTTTGAACTTCAACTAGTTATTGTGAGCATGTCTACGTGCCTAAATGCATCAAGTTTTAGTCATTCAATTGGCTGATATTACATATTTATGTCAACAAGCAATACAACGTGTACCTAATAAATGATGCTACATGTTGGGTGCGGTGTGCAGCTCAGTTAGCAAAGAACTAATCTACACAACGTCTAGATCCATTTCAGTGGCTTTAAATTAATTCTGCCAAAGATTATTCTGGTTTACCCTTTGACTGTCATTGACATCAACATAACTCCCCAATTTACTCAACCACAATGCATCCTCTAGAAAATAAATGCCAAAGATGAGATTTTTCCTGTCAGAGAAAAAGCAGTGAAGCATCTGTCAGTTTTCACTATGACACATGAGTTATTTACATTCCTAGTGAAACATCAGTATTCCCTTCTTGGCCTCCTCCCTGTAGAAAAAGCTTCCTGCCACTGTCAGGATGTCAGACTCCATCTTTCCTTCCTTATACTGACAAACACACATAGACTCAAACAAAACACATTCTCTGTTATTATACCTTTCAGCTGTCTCTCGTGTTTATTAAATGAATGTGTTTGTGATCAGGGGGACCTTGAGGCAGTTCTGGCTCGGCAAAGAGAAGTCGATGGCCTCTCGTCTCTGGCCCAGCAGGTTCTGGAGGAAACCTACATCAGTAGTCGTGTCAGTGTTACTGCTACCCAGCTGACTGCCCGCTACCATTCCCTGCTGCTCAACATACAGGTTTGCTTTGTGAGATGTATAATTTACACGTATAACACCAAATCTCCCAGTTTTTGTGAATAATACAGTTACATGGATCTGTTTCCACCTCACCTTTTTCTCTGCAAGCAGCCTTTCCAGTTGTGTGTAGTTGTTTGTTTCCTCACCACTAGACTAGAGCATTTTACAATAAAGCTTTATCCTCCTTTCAGTAAATAACCCCTATCATGCAAATGCATTTACTATAGATGTAATACTAACATACAGAATGTATAGAGCACAGCTACCACAGCTCTGTCTGGTGGTCAACATTAATTACACGGTAATAAAACTATAATCCAGATCAGATGGATTTATTATGGACCTTCCTGTCATTTTAACTATTCAGTTGCATTTAGACTGAAACACTTCTGTGTTAGGGAATTTGTATGAATCGCCACAGCTGACATTTACATGCATGGTTGTTCTGCTCACTGTGGAATTTGCTCCAGTTTGGATTTCTGTTTCTGTAACACCCCTTCTGGGAGTTCCTTCAGTGAGCCCAGCTAGTGTTGCTCTGTATACTTACTACCAGCCTCTCTATTTGTCTGCTCCTCTTGGGTAGGGGGCTAAAGGAAAATCAATGGGGCTCTCCTGGTCAGGGGCTAAAGCTGTAATTAAACGCTATACACACCCCAATCTCACACTTAGCAACAGGAGTGAAAAAGGATTTTCCACTACATTGATTTTTTTCACCTCCTGTAACACACTTGAGTGTACAGGTGCTTGTTTGTCTGCTTTCACTGCTCCAGTTTTATTTACCCGCCTCTGTGTTACCCACACCCTTATGTCTTTGCTTAAACTGAATAGCATGCATATACTTACAATCACACACAACATCTCCTTCTATTGCAGATCTCTAATTATACTGCAGGAAGTGGGGGCCATATGGGCTTGAAGTGGGAAGCTGTTACCTCTGTCTAGTCAGGAAAGGTGTGCACTCAGCACTATCAGCTAATTGGAGCTTCTCACCACAGGATTTGCAAGTCGAGTTAATAATGTGTCAAATCGGCAAGAAGCTGGTTCTGTCCTTGTGGTGTTATTGGCTCAAAATTTCAAGCAGATAATGCATCAAAAACATAAAAAAACCTCCACAATACGTTGTAGAGAATATATTGACATTGCATAGATGTAAGAGGAGAGTAGAAGCTGATATTTTCTGTTTTGAGTTTATATAAGTGGGCAACGTTAGACTGCTGGGGCACATCTATCACCTTTAAAAGCAACTACACACATCAGACGTTTTGAATTTTACCCAAACCAAACTTTAAAAAAAAAGAGCAAATGTATTTAATGGGTTTAACATTAGCTCTGTGTCCATTTATAGGACATGTAATGATATTATTGCAAATATTTGTGAATTTTTTTCTTTAAACTTGTGTCTTATGTCTTTTCAGGACACAGTCAAGCAGCTACAGGAGGAGCTGAAGAGCATTGATGAAGCAGAAAACCTTTGCACATCCTTCACTGAGTGGCTCAGCTCGACTCAGAAAAGCTTCACAACACTAACTGATCGTTCTGAACCGCTGGATCGGATCGCCATGGAGAGGACGATGAAGAAATTAGAGGTATTGACCTATCAGCTTACATTTGTATTTATTCATGTGGTACATATGATGTTAGGAAATATATCTTTTTTTGCATCTTACATGTTGTATTGTCTTGTGTCACACAGATTGCTATGGTAACAGCAATGTTTGGCATTTTTAAACCACATAAAAATCAAAACATTGCTTCCACTTGGCTCAGTTTTAGCAGTTTCCTTCTTATTTTGTCTAAGTCCTGATCAAACATATATGCTGCAATAAACTATTGCTTTCTTGGCATAGTGAGCAAGAGGAGACTGGATGAGTATGAGTGTATTGATCTGCTATCTATGAAGACAAAGCTGGTGCTGCTTTAGAGGAAGTGTGGTATCAGGGAGGGACCTCCCACTGTGTGTAAGAGGATGAAGAAGCGCTGGTGTCAGGAGCCCGCTGGCACAGACACTGTAATTGATGCAGTGCCCTTACCGCTTCACGTCACATACACACACAATCACAGACACAATTTTCTTCTCCTCTAACACGTTTCATACCACAAAACCTATCTAAAGTACTAACAAGCTGCAGCTAACTTTTAAATGTGTGAGTCCTCCATCATTTCGCACATTCATTCCACTACAGTTCTCTCTTTTGTCTTCCTTACACACATCTGAAACAGCATTCGCACACACACACACACACAGACTTGGATGTTTACAATGAATCATCCGATGTGAGGCTGTGTGGGATCGATGCTCTGTCTCTATGCTGGGACTAAAGACATGCTGCCACCACACGTCTCCTTCCAAAACTGAAGATGATGCAAAAGTGTGCTCCATCACTTTCCCGCCTCCTGTTGTGAGAGAAACTGCGCTGCTTAAGCAATTATGCATTGACACAGACTGGTAGCATAGCCTGTATATAAAATAGACTGGTAGCCAAGAGCCTATTGATTGGTTTTGTACTTTATTCAACACTGTAAAAATGTGAGTCATACAACAGCAGTGGGTCTGAGAGAATTGATTATTCTGATAATGTAAGTGTGTGATGGACGGGCAACCTGTCCAGGGTGTATCCCGCCTCTATCCAGCAATTGCTGGATAGGCTCCAGCTACCCGTGACCCTTCATTGGAATAAGTGGTACAGATGATGGATGATAATGTAAGTCATAATCAGATTGAACAGAGTTGTTTTTTCTTCTTTGATTATTATAAGTTTCTGTTAAAAAAAATAATAAACAATGGAAAATGGAAAAGGTCGGCCACCATTATGAAAGTACCCTTTCTTTCACCTATCATATTTTCTTTAATTCCCTTGCATTTTATTGTGCATTTCTGATGCACACATTCCCTTTAACTTTAAACAGGTTCAAATTTCAGTTTAATATAATTTAGCTTATGTTTATTTGAGTCTATTAGGCTTTTATGTTTGCTATGTTATTTATAAATGTATCAGCTTTTGGCATTATATTACATTATCATGTAATAATTAGGACATACAGCTACTCATAACATCCAATACAAAATTCTGCCTATATAATAAATCCAAAAGAAAAAGAGAATTTTATTTTCAAAACATAATAGACCTGAATGCCAGTGCAAGAGAAGGCACATCAGGTAAAGAGGCTGAGAACTCATGCAGAATAACACCCACCCCCCCTAAAGCTCATCTTTTGCTGCACAAGAAACTTGACATGGATAATTGGGAGTACTCAACAGCTGAAACAAAAAGGGCAACTGTGCTTATGACCTCATGTATAATAGTATTCACAGTGCAACACCTTTTTAAATATACCTGCCTTTCCCAGTCATTTCAATTTACTAAAATATTATTTTCTCTTTGCTGGAAAATTATATGGTGAATCTTTTTTTTGACAATGCACTCGTTACAAACAACTTGCAACCTTTATTCAGCATCTGCAGAACAAGCGATGCTTAAAAACTCAACATTAGGTGTGAGATGACTGACTTTTTGACATGGAAGGGAGATAATTAGTCACATAGAACAAAATCTTCTGTGCTGTAAATGTCACTTATTGCAAACTTCCTTAAACACTGAGATGTATCAAGGCTTAAATACGAGTGTCAGTCATTAAAGCCACTGGGTAGGAACATTGGAGATGATGAAAGAAGCGTGAACGTGTGCAGACATATGCAGGTCTTGTTATATTACCTAGAACAGTGGCTGGAGATGTGGGCTTGTTGAAGTGTGGTTAGTCTCCCTCCCCAAGCAATAATAGGCGGATGATGAAAGCTAGATGGCATCCCATTGAGTGGAGGTCAGTATATGTGTGTGCGGAGTTGTGGTTGCCCTGGAAACCCCTGGAGCTACTGTTGCCTGTTAAAGTTCTTTATAATTGGGTCCTCCTTTCATATTACTCACCGTGGTTTTTTCTCACTGTGACCTCCCAATCTTGTCCACATTTCACTGTGCAGGTGTCAGCCTACCTGACAGGTTCAAAGCTTTTTAACATAGCAGCGCCAGGCTGATCTTGGTAACTGTAGAAGTGCTGGAGGTGAAAGACAAATAAATCAATGTTACAGTATTGAATGTTAACTTTTAAGTCATTGCAACTGTAATGTAACTGCATTAGTTTATCCTGAAGGACTTGGGTTATGATCATTTAGTATAAAGCAAAGGTGGCAGTCTTGTGGCAGAACCCATGCTGAGTTATATTCCTCCTTTCTCTTTCTCCCAGTCTCTGCAGTCTGAGCTCCAGCATGGTCACAGTTCCCTGAAATCTCTGAGGGAGCGTGCAGAGCAAGCAGCAGGCTTCCTGAATGAGGCTGCAGCCGAAAGCTTAGGAGCAGAGGTAGAGGCACGACTCTCCCAGCTTGAAGAGCTCGCTGGGGGGCTTAGACAAGAGCGTAGCTTCCTGGAGCGTGCGTTGGTGCTTGCTAAGGAGTTCCAGGACCGGTACAAGGCCCAGGCCCAATGGCTTGTAGAAACCAGGGCTTTGCTAAGCACTCCAGTGGAGCCTAAGGCTGAACTCTACCAGCGCAGAGCACAGTTGGCGAAGTATAAGGTAAAAGATTCCCAACCTTGCATTTCTTATCCCATTAACTCTAAATCTGAATAAACTTAAAATATTTGATGACCATTTGTAGAATAAACAATTATATGTTGATCCTTGAATTATTACCATAAGGCCCACTTCATAAAGAATTTCTAGTAAACCAGTCTATCTGTGTCCCCAGGCTCTTTTACAGATGGTTCAGTCCCATGATGGATCTATTAGGTCAGTGATGGAGAAGGGAGACGCTCTGCTGGCTTCTGTCCACTACCCGTCTATTAGAGACAAAATGCACAAACTGCAAAAGGATTACACTGGACTCTGTAATGCTGCAGTGGTAAGGATAAGATCAAAACAAACAAATATGCTCTTTCATTCATGTAGATCTGTTAAAATAGAAGTTCACTGTTTAAGTCAGCAGTCAGCGTTGTTTGATCATGTGTCATCTATACCACCCAGGCCCATGTGGAGAATCTGGAAGGCATGGTGAAGGAACAGGAAGCGTACCACAACGAACTGCAGGAAGTGGAGCGCTGGCTGTTGCAGATGTCCAGCAGAATGGTGACTCCTGATCCAAGTGTTAGTGGCAGCCTGGAGGCAGCAACTCAACAGCTGGCCAGGCACAAGGTAGGCAGTCGAATTACTTCACTGTTGCTGATGTTTGCCACATTTGTGGCACAAGCTGGACAAAAACTCTCTGCAGTAACAAATATTCAGACATATGCTGTCAATTTTCAGTTTCTCTCAATCTGTTTTTTTAAAACAGATCTTGTATTTAGGAAATTAAGCTGGTGTATTAATAATTACACAGTTATTTTATATTTAATTTTTCAAGTTCATCCAATCTGGCCTGTCCAGTGTTTGAAGTCCTCTCTGTGTGCTGCCAATCTGTTCTAACTTCCTATGTCATTGACCAGAGGACAAACTCTTCCCTAACAAGATCTTACTTGGTGACTTTATTCTCCACAGGCGATCATGGAGGAAATTGCAGGCTTTGAGGACCGTTTGGCAGGCCTGAAAGAGCGTGGAGACCACCTGGTACAAGGCTGTAGTGAGCGTGTCCAGAGCAGGCTGAGACAGCAGGTCCAGGCTCACCAGCAAGGCACCAGAGACAGCTACTCTGCCATCTGTAGCACGGCACAGAGAGTAAGTGAGAAGAAAATGGGAAAGGGGAGGGAGCTATCACAGAGGACGAAGGAAAGAAGGTGGGAGTTACTGGAATCTAAGAAAGATGCAGCTGATTTTCTCTAAATGCACACGTTGTGCATACACATGCATGCCCAGACACATGGATGATAATGTTCCATCAGCCAAGTCACCCACTTAATCCTAACTCATTTTGACACTTAAACCAATTTCTTAAAGTCAGTCTCTCGGTGCCGATATAGAGGGCAGAATCAATTAAATCTGCCAAAGGGAAGCCCAACAGCAGCCACACACAGACAGACCCCACCAGCCAGAATCACTAGCTCAATCTCCCCGTATTAATCTCCACACATCTCCTGTCAACCCCACTTTTTTCAAGCCTGAGCCAAAAATGATCACACGCCACCATTCAGTAGATCTGGCTAGGCCCATAATCCAGCCCCACTCTGTCATTTTGGCAGCCTCTACTTTGTCATCATAGCTCACCTCCCTAGATACCACCTCCACCAATGTGTGCACACCCAATCTGGCATTGTGTGATCCAGCCACTTTTACCACTACACCACTGGCCTCTTCATAACTGCAGCTCCAGTGTTATAGTGGCTGCCAACTGTGTCCCAGTGCAACACTGCTCTAATATCCTGCCTGCCACTTGCCACCATGCCAACCTTCTAGCCTTTGCCAAATAAACTGGGCAGTTTGCCAACACGTCCCCCCTTTACTCCTCCCTTTCATCCTCTCAAATTAACACTGTCAATCAGACCTTACTGTTTCGCTGTCGCCTGGAGGGCATGGACGCCTCCACATTCAACACCTGTTAAATACAGAACAGCTTTTTTTTCTCTTTTTTTTAGGGTGCACTTGTCATGTAACATGTCTTTGTATTTGGCCATGCTTTACCAACTTCAAAGCAATGCATTGTGGTCTTATGCCCTTTACCAACAATATCTGCTATTTCTAATCATTGTGTTTTGCTGTGAGTCTGTTCATTTTAGCTATTTTATTTTAGCATCTTTTCTTTCAGTATTTATTTATTTAGCTTATTTCTAAAATGTATATAGATTATGAAAGCTGATATTAGATATTTATGTAATAACAGGTCTATCAGAGTCTGGATCATGAGCTACAGAGACATGTGAGTCTGCAGGACACACTGCAGCAGTGCCAGACCTGGCTGAATTCTGTTTCTGAAGAACCTGAGCCTCAAAGGCATCCTTCCCTCAGCTTTGAAGAAGCTTTACAGCAGGTTGGTATTACTGTACAGTAAAGTTATGTTCCATTATTTCTATACCAGAAATTAGATTAAAATCTACAAATCTTTTAATCTCTGTCAGTAAAGAAAACCTGGCATTTTTACAGACTGTCACAACAAATTAATTGCCAATAAAAACTAACATGATCTAATGAATATGATCAAACAGGTGAAGCAGGAGCGAGCTCTCCAGGAACAGGCCAGCACTTACCTCCAGCTTGTCTGCTCAGGGTGTGACCTGTCAGAGCCGAGGGTCAGGGAAACTGCAGCAGCTATCCAGCAAGTCAAACTGCAGGTCAGTTGAAAAAGTAGATGGGGTTAGCAATATCTGCAGCTCTAGTACTTATTCTAGGTATACAAATCATCCACGCATGGATTTTCTTGTATTTTGGTGTCTAGATAGAGGAGCGCATGATTCTATGTGAAGAAGTATCTGACAGCTGGAGGGACATTGAGGAGCAGAAAGCAGATCTGGAAACTCAGTTTAGAGAAACTGAACAACAGCTTCAGAACCTGATCAGAAGACCTGCAGAGCTGGAGCCCAAGATTGCACAGAACCTGCTGGACAAGGCACAGGTCTTGATAGTTTTTTTTTGTTAACAAAAACCAGTTCAACAGCTCGTGCATGTGATTAACTCTAGGACCGCAGAGACCGGTACATTTTACCAACCCCTGCTAGAACAACGCAAATGACGCAAAGATGCATCAAATCCTCGTCCTTGGTACATGAATTGTTATCGGGCAAAAATTATGGATCAGTTGATTTCTCCCACCACTGATTTCTCCACCGTTTCATCAGATTCTACCTCACGAACATCCAGAGCGACTTCTCCTCCCTTCTGCTCTCAGTTTCTCTGGTCTTGGGATGATAACCAAGTTTCTTTGGCATTCATGAATCTCTTGTATTTATCCATTTTTATATTTAGCAGTAGATTAACCTAAATGATTATAAAACCTGTTTAATTACTGACAGTCATTGAACTTACGTACTTTACTAAGCAACCGGGAGTTGGGTGAATGGGCGCTGCGCAGAAACATCTGACAGATGGACACAGTGCAATAAACTAGACGGTAGAAAACACCTCCTTGCGGTTCTTGGTATAAATGATTTCTTTTTATTTGTGATCACACACTCACTATGTGTTTACTGGAGCCATTTTAGGTATTTCATGACTTTTCCTAATTAATGAAGTGAAAAAAGTGGGGATTTCATTTTAACCGAGATGCAAGAAAAATCAAGGAGGTAAAAATGACCAGCTTGGCAGTTCTAGTGTTAAAAAAGAGCAGCAAAAAGAATCCATGTACTATTGTCTAAACAAAGTTTTTGACCTGTGCATAATGATTTATTCCTACAGGAGTTCCTTCAGCAGATTAGGGAGAGACAATCTGAAGTGAGCCGTTTGACTGAAGCCATCAGCAGGTTGACGGATGGACAGATCTCTCCTGCCCTGGATGAGATAAGGAGGCAGAAAAGAGCCTGGATGGAGCTGGGCCAGCGGGCTGAAGAGCTGGAAGCCCAGCGAGGGGAAGATATGCAGCGAAGTGGAGAATACCAGGAGAGTGTGGTTGCTGTGGAAGAACTTTTCCACCAAGTGTCCAGAGAATGGGACTACCTAGCCAGGTATAAAGCTTTCAATGGAGTTTTTTTTTATTTAACTTAAATTGTTGCGCTAAATATATCAAGTTGATGCATTCATTAAATGCTTACTATCTGTATGAAATGAATAAGTAAAAATTACACATAACTCCCTTTCTTAGATGCAATAAAAGCTTCTGTTTGAGTGGAAACTGGAGCTCTTGTGTCACTTTATAGACTCAATCTGCTTTAACTTGTGTTTAGGGCTGACACAGAGAGTACAAGTGAGCACTTGGAGGCTTTGAGGAAACTTGCTAGCGATCTGGAAGAGCAGAGAGAAACTCTGGAGGACCTTAGAGACCAGAAACAAGCCATCCTGCCTCGACTTAGCCTGCTTGACAAGGAGCTGGTCAAACAACAGGTAGGACAAAACCTTGAGCTAAAAATGTGGGTGGCACCCACAGAAAGCTAAATTATATTAAACACCACTATTTTGCATTTCATCAGGTGGGTCACCTGGAGCAGCGCTGGGCCCAGCTTGAGTCTCTCATTCTGCAGAAGATTCAGGACTCTGCTCGGACACTGGAGGATCTTGCCCGGGTGGGAGCCCAGCTGAGAGATGCCAGAGAGTGGGTAGAAGAACAGCGACCTGCACTCACATCTGCACTAAAAACCAGCCCACCGCCTGATCTGGCGCAAAGTTTCCTCTTCGACCACCTGAGCGTATGTGTAGAACTGGAGGCTCGTCAGCAGCTGCTCGGTCAAGCCGTAAGCGAAGCTCAGGCTGTTGCCTCCAGGTTGGGGCTGAGTGAGAAGAGATGCTTACAGGAGCTTGTTGAGCAAGCCCAGATGGAGGTGGAGGCACTGGGGGCTCGCGTTGCCCAGAGGAGGAAGTACCTCAGTAAGGTAAACAGCTGGAAATCTGAATAACATGCAAAGGAATTTTTTAATTACACCCAAAAGGATTCAACTCTCTCTGGTCCAAATAAACTCTGGTGCAGATATAACTTATGTTCTTTTTGCAATGTTTAATTGTTCCACTTTAGGCATTCACAGAGCGAACGCAGTTCCTCCAGGGTCTAGGGAGAGCGTTGTCGTGGGTCCAGCAGCAGGAGAGGAAGGCTTTGATAGATGACCACATTGCACTCCTTCCAGAGGATCTGGCCAAACAGGTTGTTGCATGTCGGGGCGTCCAAAGCAGCTTACGAGCTTACCAAAGGGAGCTGGCATCCCTCTGGGTACAAGGCCGAGAACTGGAGAGAGATGCCACTGACAAAGAGAGGGCAGAAACGCTGGCTAGACTGGAGGAGCTTCAGGCCACCTTTGAGGCTGCCTTTCAGAGGACCACCCAGCGCCTCACTGGCTTAGAGAAAGCCTTAACCTCCAGAAAATACTTCCAGGTCGACCTGGACAAGACCTGCCACTGGCTGAGACAAGCAGATGCTATAACATTTCCCGAAATTGATTTCAGCAGTGTGGACGACAGCTCGGATCTGCAAACCCAGCTGTTAAACATTCAAAGTGTCTTAGAACAAGCTTCGGAGTATGAAAACCTCCTTCTCATTGTTCAAAGAATAGGCCAGGAGATCCTTCCTACTCTGAATGAGATTGACCACTGCTACCTAGACGAGCGCCTCAATGCCCTGCCTCAGCAGTACAACGCCATCCTAGCTCTAGCCAAAGAGAAAAAAGACAGAGTCCAACAGATAATCTTGGAGAGAAAAGAGTTTAGCACTTTCTTTGATATTACTGATAATGCACTGGAGGAGCTTCGGGAGCAGTTTGACAATCTGGAGAAGCAGACTATCAGTATAAAAGAGGAGGAAGTTGTTTGTTTAATGAGTGAATATAGAAGTATTGATAAAAGTTTAGTCCATATCAGCCCTGCTGTTAGAGAACTTCATGGAAAAAGTGAGGGGTTTCTTAGTCGGGGTCAACAATACAGAGCTGAGGAGACACAGCGGCTGGTCACTCTCCACAACACACTGAAGAGGAGAATTGATCAGAAGATTAAACAACTGAACAACTACTTAAAGATGCTAACTGAACGTAAAAGGGTGCTATCAGGATTAGACGCAGAGTTTATGTCTGTAAAGGAGGAGCTGCTCAGACTAAAATCAATCAAAGAAGTAAGTGCTTTAGATAAAATCACACGTCTGTTTTCGCTGCTGCAAAGTCTGGAAAGAGTTTCCTCTCAGGTTGAAACTTGTGATCAACAGACTAAAAATATTGATCTGAAGTTTGATGCTGCTGCTACTCAGGAAACTGAGCAGCACCTTAAAGTTTTGCAATCGTTACGGTGTGATGTGAAGTCTTTAGTGGAAGAGAATGAAACGGCAGTCACGGAGGATGAGGATTTTGCAAGAAATGCAGAGAGAATGTCGGACTGGTTGAGAACCATTAAGGAGAAACTGAAGGAGGCTTTAACCTTGTCAGAGGTGAAAACAGAGAAGATCCATGAAGAAGTGCAGACACTGAAAATTATAGACGAGGAAGTTAAAAGTAGAAAAAAGCTGGTTGATGTCATGGGTGTCAGAGAAAAGACAAAGCATGAGAGGAGAAAGGAACCAGTTCCAGCGCTGGTAGAGGAAAAACTACAAGAGCTTCTAAAGCTGGAAGCTGAAGTTCAACAAGAGATTAATGCCAAACAGGTATGTGCATGTACTGTTGTGTGTGTTTGTTACTGCCCATGTGATGTTTCATGCTAATATTGTACAAATGTATTCAATTTAGTGCAAGTCAATACCTGGACTGAACTCAAGTCCTTAAATTAACAGCTAGTAGATCCATCATTCATGATTCAAATCTTTTTCATCTTCTTTTCCCTCATCATCAATATTTATAGGAGTTGGGAATTTGAAATATTTCAAATACGTCTCCATAGATGCTGGAAAATTTAAATTAAGGGATTTTTAACAAGTGAGTTATGACTGATTTATTATATTCGCGGGGATTAAAGTGATTAAATACTTTATTTCAGTGGTTAATTTGAAAAGAAAAGTTTTTCTGATATTGCAGAAGCCTTTCTGATCTGTTTAAACATGTTTTATTTGACTCCTCACAGTACTTACCAAACAACAACAAATAAAACACCACAAAAAAATCGACTTTATAACTTCTACAAGCTTGGTTTTTAATATTAAGGAAATAATCTGTGCAGATAGGATTTAGCTAAACTCTGTAAACCTACACTTTGAAGAAATTAGTTTAAAGACCATTTTTGGAGCTAATTCAAAACCACCTTCTGTGTTTTCTAGCTGGCTGTGGATCAAGCTCTTTCCCTGGTACAGAGGTACCACTTATCTCTTCAGTGCATGCAGAAATGGCTGGACTCTGCTGCTGCTTTGCTCCACCAGGCTACCTCGGGGGTGGAGCTTGACAACCACACAGACTGTCTCCAAGATCTAGAAGAAACTTCAGCCCAGGAGGATAACTTTGCAGCTGCTTTAGAGGAACTGAGGACTTTGGAGCCCCTGTTAGTTAATTTTGTGGAAGCAGGTGTGATGAGTAGGCTCAGAGAAAAAGTTCAGGCAATGGAGCTGAGGAAGACGAAGGTCAAACGGCAAATGGATGCTTACAGAGAAGTGCTGCAGAGGTATGTGTCATGGTGAATAATGCTTGTGCGTGTACAGCATGTAAATATATATGCGTGTACAGCATGT
>JBAMHX010000025.1:13318086-13366212 GCA_037177515.1 Pseudomugil tenellus | reverse complement strand
ATCTATTCTTAATGCTTAGTTTGTGATTTTACATCCATAATCTAAACGTATTTTATATCATGTCACTCATTAGTGGTTTGTAATGTGCATTTTTATCAGATGTGGAGCTCTATGGAGCTCCTTTCAACATGAGAGAGAGACACTGGTTGAACAGATGAATGACTCAGAGAGCAAGATGGCCATGTTTACCACAGCTAAAGCCATCAACATGCAGGAGGCAGAGGAGAAGTGCAAAAGACACAAGGTAGGATGCTGAAGATTTGGTCGAGAAGGATCCTTAATGGTACCTAATGGGAAAGCTCTAGACTCCCGTAATATGGTATTAAAGCGTTTGTGTATGTTTTTTGTTTGTTTTTTTTTGTTTTTTTTCTGCAGTCTCTCGTGGCTCACATTGACATGTTAGAGTTGCCTCTAAACGCTTTGAAAGAAAACGCAGCAGAGTTGGAGCTAATCACCTCTGAAACTGGCAAAGCTGTCACCAGTCACGTTGTATCATCACTATGGCAACGGTGGACTCGGCTCCGCGGTGTGGCACGAGCCCAGGAGAGGGCACTGGAAGACACTGCAAGAGAGTGGAGCAACTTCATGGAGAAGGTAAGAGAGCTCCATTTGTCTGCAGTGGAGAATAAATATATTAGAAAATGTATTTATGAAACATTTTGTGTCTTAAATCTACGGAGATGTTGACACAAAACTCCCTTCTGAAAGACGTATCGTTGTATAGTGATTCACTGAGGCGTCGATGAGGAATCATAAGTGCTAACTTTGTTCTGTTACCATTCAGCACTAATCTGTTTCAGATGGTATTTAATGTGAACTCTCCACATGAAAACACAGAGCAGGAAGGGAGGACAGGGGGGCAAGTAGTTTTGGGAAGGCCCAGTAAAGTTTCACATAGCAAAATATCTGAATGTTTGTGTGTTTGTTGCATTCCTGGTTTTTCATAAGAACAATTTATTAAATCCATTCTCGCCATGTGTATTGTATCCAAGGTGCCATGCTAAAACCATGTGCATTAACTGGTTTTATTTATATGCAACAATTATATGTAAGTGTTTATATTTCTGTTGCCACTGTCAGCAGGATGTGTTCACTCTACATTACATCCCAGTCATTTATCAGACGCTTTTCTCCAAAGCGACTTACTTTTGAGAATAAGAACAACACAAGCACGAAATCAAACAGTAGAGGACATCAAAGATAAGTGCAGTCGAACTGCTGTAGTGTAGTTGGGCACAGATGTTGCCAGCAGTGCTAGGGGCACTGGTTTTTTATTTTATTTATTTATTTATATAAATTAATAAATAAAAAAGCAATTGTAAGTCAGCTTAATAATGAAAACAAGTCAGTCATACTCAGTCTGTAAGGTAAATTCTTTACTTTTTTCAGTTGTGAAATAATTTAGTTGATATTGAAGTTCAGTATTTTTGGTTCAGTCTCCTCCTGTGTGCATTTATGACAGGCAGCAGGTCAATAAATGATTTATTACCTGTTATTTCTTGGTAAAAACATGTAGGAAGCTAACTGTAGATGAGCAAAAGCAACACGTTTTAGGTGGTCACAATGTCAACATACTGCACTAAATAAGAAAATACACTGATGGAAAGTATTTGTTGAACGTCAGCAATGGGTGACAATCATGTATGTAACATTCATATACTGTATAACAAAAAGTTAGTGATTTTCTAAATACAAACATCTATTACAATAAATAGAACACGCAGGAAATTCACCTAAATAAAAATGCTAAAAACAAAGGTATTGTTACCAAGGACAACCCACATCTAAAGGATGCAGTAAGATCTACTTTCTACTGAGGAAGAACATCTTTACTGTCTCTTTACCTTCTCTTCCTAAAACCCTGTTTAATTACTTATCTTGTATTTTTTTCAACACTTTTGTCACAATTGATCTTCTAACAGGCACTTGCTCAACAGGTAAAAGTGAACACTTTATGCCATTCCTAGATTTGCATTTTAATCCTTTTACCAACAAAGATTTATCTAATCAGAAAAAACACAAGTAAGACGCAAGTTCACCAAAAACCGTTACTACAGCTGCAGATTTGGGTCAAACAGCCGCTGAATACCACTTGGTATGCTGTGATGTAACTCCAGGCGTCAGGCCAGTAGTGACCTTCTGCCAAAACACTGTGTCATCAAGCATTTTCTCTCCTTTTGACCTAATTTGTGCTTAGAGGCTGTTAACACCCAAGAATACCCACAAAGCACTGTTTCTAAAAGGGATATGAAGTCAGTCTGTGGGAAATGTCACTTCCTCTTATGTGGCACATTCTTGTACACTGTTTTTCTGTAGCTCCTTTGTTTAACTGGGCATGATGTCATCCTCTAACTGGACTGTGTGTTTTTTCCCTGATAAACTGCAGCCAGACTTTAGAAAGTGAATTAGTTGAATTCAGTAAGTTATTCTTTTGATTAAAAATGTCAGTTTTGCTCTCGAAACCTATAAATCAAGTACAAGTCAACAAGGCTGACCCCACAGCAGTTTTTACCAATTTTCTCCCTAAAAAAAAGTTATTAATGATAATTCCTGCCTTCCTGATCCTCAGATGGAGAAGGTGCGCTCTGTGTTTAAAGACCTCCACAGTCGTGTCCCAGACAGTACAGTTGAGAAAGCAGCCACCAGGGCAGCACTTCAGAGCCTCCTGGAATACCATGACTCCTTCCACCAGGAGGTGGAGAGGGAGCACTCCATCCTCGCCCTTCTGGGGCAGCAGATTCGTAGCCTCAGAGGAGAGGATGAGAGGGATGCGGTAATGGAGAAAAACACAGAGAATGGACACGAGGATAACCAATGTCTGCAAGAGATCAGCAACATGCAGGAGCAATATGACAGGTGTGTGTACGATAAGCTCGGAAGCTGATGAGTATAAGAGAAAATCAATTAAATATATGGAGTTTATTAACTTAAAATGTTCATTTTATAAGCAGAATTACAGATGTTGTGGAGTTACAGTATAGATGATAGTCAGTGTGTCCGCTCCTGTCTAAAGTTGATTTATATTTAACCGTATCAAAAGACTTTGAAAATAAAGATTGTTCGTGTCTGTGGTGTGTTTTGTTAAGCTTGGTGTTGCAGGTACGGAGCAGCAGGACTCAGGTACATCAGGAGCTGAAGGAAAGAGAGGATGTTGAGAAGGAGCTGGGCTTAGTCAAAGGCTGGATCCAAGACACCCGGGGCTTATTGTTGAGTCCCACTGCAGATCTGGACTCACTGCTGCAAGAGCTAGAGGTGGGTCACTATATGTGCATATATATCTCTGATCTAGAAAGGCAAACAGTCATGACCTTGTTAGATAGACAAACAACTCTGACCTACATGGTGCTGCTCTTGGCTGAAAGCGGTTTTCTGTCCTGCGTCGACTTTTGTTTGCTTTATAGACGGCACATGGTGAAGTCATCAGCAGACGCCAGAGTGTGGAGCGCATGACGGAGCTGCAGCAGTCCAAGTATCAGGATCTCCAGGCTGGTCTACCCTCTGAGCTCAGCATGCAGCTAGCCGAGGTGGCTCTGGCTTTGGGCTCAGCTGAAGATCAGGTAACCTCTTCATTTAAGGCTCCGACTGCTCCGTTATCTCAACGCACTACCATGCTGCACACAATATTCAGTTACATTTTCCACATTTCTGTACCGTCACTGCCACCATTCATACATGCTTAAATAAGGAAAGTGTGTACTTGTACTGTTTTAGGTGCAGGCAAGGGAAAGGGAAGTCCAGCAGACCCGGGATGTGAAAGAGGACTTCAGCTCCAGACTTCAAGAGATTGAGGCAAAGCTTAAGACCATCGCTGTAAAACTGGAAGAGAAGGGCGTCGACCTGGAGGAGGCCAAAGACGAGACCAAAGTAATCAAACAGACAGATTGACTAATTAGCAAGCAATTAACCCCTGTAAGACTGGTTAGTAACTTTCCAGGTGTTGAGGTTAATGAGTGTGTTAGAGTTGGAATGGCATGAACTGAATTCTGCCTTCAACAGTGACCCACTTTAGAGTGCAGTACTCCAGGTGGGACTTTAAGCCCCTTGCCTCCTGTTCTTCATCTTTCCTACCTAAGACCTTTTCTTTCCTCTCTCTTCTGTCCATCTGCAGACCCAAAAAAGCATGGACTACAATTAAAGAATAGTTTTCTGCTCAGCAGATATCCCACATGTCTAAACCTACTAATTAATCACTGCTCCGGGTCTGCTCCCTCCCGTTAAACCACAACTTGCCATCTTTGCATTTTACTGCTTCCAATCTTTGTGTTTTATTATTGGTGAGTGTGTCTACTTTAAGGATTTGTCCTGATTCTTAATAAATGAAAGAAACAAACCTGGGATGCTAATTTACTGATGTTCATGTTCCAGTTTAATGGCACTGCTTAATTAGCAATCCTCTCTCTCCTGTTCTCAAGGCTCTTTGTGAGGAATGTGAATGCTGCGGTTGCTCTCTGGCAGAGTTAGGGGCAGCCGTGCAAGAATTTGGAGAGCAAAACCCACTGCTTTGTAAGCAGCTAGGTGATGCTGTGGTCAAACTGATGGAGATGCAGCGCCACACAGTGCAGCAGGCCCAAGACAGAGTTAACAGGCTGAAGAAGGTGTGCTTAAAGTTATCGCTATCTTCTATATATTGATTTGCCTGTTTCATTCAATCTGCTTAAAGATTTAATTTCAACTTGTCTGTTCTTACATGTGAGCAGGCGGAGAGGCAGGTAGAGGTCTATCGCAGCACCAAGGCGTTTATTTTGAGCTGGATAGAAAAAGCTGAAGCTCTCACCACCAGTAGTATCATCTGGAGCTCTGCGTCCCAGCTGCAGGAGCAAATTCGTGCACACCAGGTGAGTCTTAATGAGTGTCACAGCTGGGAGTTTAAAAAGCTTTAAAGACGTCTTTAATCGGCATTTATCTAGCGGCGCATTTACACAATAATTGAAACTACTCTCTTCAAGGTTAGCTTATTAAACTTGAAGTTAGTCCTCAAGTTTTCGGCTAATTGGAATCACACACTTGTATGATTTCTGCTGGACCGTCTCACTGTACACTATGTTGGATGACTTTAATTAGTATAATTGCCCTGCGAAAAAGCTTCTCGTCTTTGAGCTGTAATTTATAAAACTGTGGTGACAGGCGCTGCTGCGGGAGTGTCGAGGTCTCCATGGTGACTTGGAAGCCATGGGGGAGAGGGAAGGGCAGCTGGCGGATGTGTTGCAGACGGAAGGATGGAGCCAGCAGGTAAAACACCTCAGCAGATGCACAGAAGAGCTGCAGCAGTCCGCCAAAACCCGCCTTCAGAGTCTGCAGGATGCTGCTAAAGTAAGTGATACTTTTAGGGAATCATTAACAGACACTTAAAATCAGGTTTTTTTGGACCCTGTTTATGAATATTTATTGTTTTTAATCCATTGTTGGCTCCTTCTTGTATGTCCTTCTAGCTACGCAGTCCAACAGCGCCCCCATTTGGTAATTTATGAGTATTACACCATCATAATGGGATGCACTGATCCAGATTGTGTAGCAGAAGTCTGTCACACTAATCTGCTTGTCATAAAACTGCAAACCAGATGACAATTTGTTGCTGATTGTCACTGATAATATTATGCAATGCAAATCTGTTTAGAGTTGCTGCTGCGAGTCTGAATTTTCATGCAGACTGCAGAGCACAGCTTCGATGTTGCAGTGACTAGTAATCTGGTTCCTTTCTCATTCACTATATTTTAGTCAGTCAGAACTTAAGCTAGCATCCTTCCAACTGTAAGGATGTCATACTTGTACAAACATGAATATCTGTACAACTTGGTCCGGACTGAGAAATCTGCTCGCACGCCCACATGCTACGCTTGATTTGTTGTGTCTGTGTTTCTCTCCAGGACATGTTGCGTCTGGAGGCAGAGGTAAAAATCCTCCATGCTGCTGTAGATCAAATCCAGGTCACACTTGCTTCCCCTGATCTCAACAAGCTCAGCCTCAGGGAGCAACTCACACAGAGACAGGTAAATGTAGTATTTCTGCTGGGGATAAGAGCCTTATTTCAGTGAAAGTGACGCATATAGCACATCTCTGCAGTTACAGTATGCAATTGTCAGATCATTTCTATGTGCAGCTGTTTATCACACACTTATAAATTGTTACTGCTCTTGGATAACTCTATTCTACTTTTGCGTAAGCGTCTCTTGGTGGAAATGGAAGGCTTCAAACAGCAAGTGGCTGCAGTACAGCAGTGTCAGAGCGCCCTCCGGCTACCAGAGGAGGTAGTGGCCAGTCTTCCCATCTGTCGCACAGCTCAGACTCTGCAGCAAGAGGCCAGCCAGCTGCAGCACACCACCATCCAGCAGTGCAACATCCTGCAGGTAAGGGGCACGTCCCATATTCTAATAGCTGTATAATATGATATAAACTAACCATCCATGTAAACAACAGGCCTAAAAGCTACCCATGGATTTGTTCATAAGGCACATTTTTTACCTATAAAGTACAAGAATTTCTTTTACTCTGTCCCTTTAACTGATAAAAATGTTTGTAAATTACATTTTTGTGCAAGTTTCCTTTATCAGTTGTTCTGGAGTTGTTTCAACATGTCTACTTGGGAATGTCTGTGTTTGCTTTTAGCCCCCATCAGTGCAGTGTTCTTTCTGCAGTTCTTTGGTCTTGTGCTGGTCTTGCTGTAAATTTATTTGTTGCGTGTGCCTTTGTGTCTTTATGGCTAACAGTTTTTGTTTTTTAATACACTATAAAATGTATATCAGTCTCTTTAAGAAGGTTTAAGAAGGCCAAAAAAATAGTTTTGTATTTAGCATACAGTACGATATGTGTTCATCTCAGGCATGTTTAGCTCTTTTTTTGTATAATGCAAGATGCGTATTGTTCATGTGTAGTTGAAAGTGACATGATTTGGATTGCAGCCTTTTTAAATCACGTTTTATGTTGGTTTGACATCTTACTAATGGTTTTTACCATCTCCCTTTGACAGGAGGCCGTGGTGCAGTACGAGCAGTATGAACAGGAAGTCAGGAACCTGCAAAGATTAATAGAAGATGCTCACCGCATTATTCAGGACCGGCCCGTTTCCACTAATAACATACAGGAACTTCAGGCACAGATACACCACCATGAGGTATGATGGGTCACTTATGCTTTTCTCTCTTCATGAGATTGTCTTCATGTATATGCTGAGCATATTAAAATCACAAACATTGTACGTTAAACACTGCTCGAATATGTTGCACCATTCTGGGCTCTTTAGCTCTGATTTAATTGTTTTGAATAAAATTCTCACCACATTTATAATGATTTTCAAAGCTATTATAGAATTGAGATTTCATGGCAATATTTATTGCATCTAATTTATGTTTTTATGATACTCTTCAAAACCGATGTAAAACTGTAATTTTATGTGTTCAAGTTTTGCTTTGACATGTCATAATAATATTTACTACATTTCATCATTTTCTATTTTCTCCCTTATGGGGTATTTAAGGGCCATTTTGGCAGCATGGTGTTGGTTTTGATGGGATTTTAGCATGTTTTCAGATGTAACGCTTTGAAAAGAAGCATATAGAGTAACTTCAGTGGTTAAGAGTACAACCACTACCAAATGCAAGGTTTTAAATGTTGCCATTCAGAATACAGCACAATGCATACTGCATAATACATTCATGTGGATTTGCAAGAATAAGACAGGGGATGGGATTTAAAGTTTTTATTGTCTCGAATATCATTGCGTTACTTTAGAACAAGGAGTTAATTTAATATACTCCTAGCTAAACTATTTGCTCACAATGGCACAGTAACATCTAAAGTAACAGCAAAAATAAAAGAAAAACCTAAAGAATTAATTAAACTGACTTTAGATTTGTGTTACTGAATGCATATTATATAAAAAAGCTTTCTTTTGCCTCCAAGCCAAAAATGAAAAAGTGTAAATGCTGAATTGCTAACCGTACCATACCGTACCATACTGTACCATACCATATTGTACCATATAATGAAATGAAAAAGTACTATTCATCAGAAATAAAGTGGAAAACACTGGATGGAAAAGTAATAATAAAAAAGTATTATTTGTCTGAGACTTTAGTAATGTTTTAAAATAGTTCCTAATAAGGTTTTTTAACATCAGAGTCAAGAGGAAATTGTGGAGAACTTGAGTCATTACAGTATAAAGTATGTTTCCTGTACTAAGTTTCAGTCTACAAGCAATAAAAGGAAGAAAATATTTGCATCAGTACTACTAAGCAACCTTCACCAGTCAATAATTTAGTAATTACAGGAACTCAAAGAGTCAATATTGTCATGTTTAATTTAGATTTGACCCAGTGTGGCTTTTTAATTAAAAAAAATCATTAAATGTTGTTTTATCAGAGGAAGTTCTGTATATAACAGATATTTGATCATCTTGTTGAGATGCCAAGTTCTCATTTATCCTTCCTTTATTAGATGCTGCATGTGACTAATGTGTGTAGCGTGATGGCAGAGTTAGATGGCTTTCACCTGACCTGTTCAAGCTATGGCTGAGAATATTTTTCTGATGTCTCATGCAGAGAAGAAGATTGTGATGGAGAGGGGCAGAAACTTGCAGACGGATAAAATAATTATCACATTATGGTTTAGATTCCGCTGCATGGCCACGCAAAGGGAACATACACTCAGCTGTGTGCAGATATTTTCTTATTACTGCACTCTGTTTGCAGCAAAATGGCTTTGCATGACAGCACGATTATATCTGGGTTTGATCTCTAATCTGACATAGCTGCAACTCCACTGGCCCTTTTAGTCACATGACCTGATTATAAGGGCATTGACCATCTGCAGAGCAGAGGGAGTCAAGGAGGGAGAAGGAGGAGGAAGAGGAGGAGGAGCTGAATTTGGCCTGCTGGCTGTAATTTGACACTCAGTCTGTCATTCCCCCTCCCTGAGCACTCCCTCTCTCCTTACAGCTCTCTTTTGTTGAAAAGAATCTGCTCTGAGGATTAATGGAGATGGGATGCGGGAAGCAGAGGAAGGGGGTGGGGTTAAAGGCAGTTAGATCACTTCCTGTTGTGTATGTGTACAAGAGGGAGTGTCTGAGGGATTTTGAACTATTTCTGTGAAGGTCTCTTTCTCAACCAAACATCCTGCCTCTTAGCTTCACCGCTGATCTGAGTCACCCGCCTCTGAGCTGCTCTGATTGGCCTAGAGATACAGAGAAGAGATGCAGAAAGGGAAAAGAAGAGAGTGAGGCAGTGCTAGTCTCTTTCTACACTTATACACTGTGAAGCTAAATGCCAGAGATCGGGGAGAGAAGAGAATGCGTCTGCTTCATTTAACCCCCTCACACCGGCATCACTTTCAGCCCTGATCCAGCTCAACCACCCCCATTTTGCTCAGGATCCTATTTAACCAGGAACTATTTATCTTCAGTTGTGGACTGAACCACACTCTCCTGACCCCGGGGGTGGTGGGCTTTTCTCTTTCGGGGATGTTTTGACAGGAGCTGGCCCAGAAGATCCGTGGCTACCAGGAGCAGATCGCCTCGCTCCACTCCAAGTGTAAGATGCTGACCGTGAAGGCCAAACATGCCACCATGCTGCTGACGGTCAGCGAGGTGGAGGGCCTCTCAGATGGGATGGAGGACCTTAGTGATGAAGAACTGCCTAGTGCTTTGGGAAACTCTACCTCAGCTGCCAACAAGCAGCTTCCAGCACACCCCTCTGTTGTTATGGTGAGTGGGAAAGACTTCTTATTTGGACATACACAGTCACATAGTAACACAGAGTGTGTTTATTGCATGGTTGTGTGACTGTCAGTGTGTGTAGAGGTCTGTGAAGATTATGAGGAAAATTGCCCAGGAACATGAGTAGTTATAATGTAGTTATACGCAGATCAGAGACATGTCATGATAGCTTTTATGGGGGATTATGATATGTTGTAAAATGAAATTATGCACATTTTCTTGAATGCATAAATACAATTATATGCAAGATGCTCTTAAAGTAAAGTGAGGATCTTTTTAATTATAAATTCAATCAGATTTTGGGTTTAAACCAGCAATTTGCAAACAGTTTTTCAAGGCACGTCCTTAAAAAAATCTGGGAATTTTGCTACAACTGTAGCAAACTGGAATTAGGATGTCTCGGTTGGTTTTGCCTCTTTGGGTAATCCCAGACTGACTGATCATGATGAGATCAGGTATCTTTAGGGGTGTACCATCTGTTGTAAGACTCCTCATTCATCTTGTAAATCTTTATGAGTTTGGCTGTAAGTTTAGGGGTGTCACTGCTGTGGGACCTCTCAGGCTTCTCTCTGATAGCAATGTGTAATAGATATGAATTTAAACTTGTGAGGTTTCTGTTTTTATCTGCTTTTTATAAAAACTTTGTATTGCATAAAAAAATTTTTTTTTCCTCCTTATCTTTTCATCTTTGGTGTTGCTATTTGAGCTTTTCCCATCTCGCTGCACTGATACTTTGCTGTGTCACTTCCCTTTGCTTGGAATTGTTTTACCTCCATCCAGTCAGCAGTCATGTCATCCTGAGGATGATAATTCATTTCGGTCATGTGTTTGAACATAAGTCACTACCCCCTTTTTTAAGCCACATTTTCCTTTGCTTCCTCACTCTGTTACAGTTGCTAGCGGTGTGTTTTGTCTCTGCAGCCCAGGAAACAGGATATGACTTCATGTGTATGTGTGTGAGCAACGCATGATAGATTTTGTGTGTCTATTATTGGTGATGACAAATGGGTTGCATACAACTCTTTATTACTTAACATTGAACATGGTAGCATGTAATTATGTGTTTATTGCCAGAATGTTCAGCTTCAGTAAATATGACTTTATAAAAACTAGTGAAACTTTTGTGCTCATGCTCCTCGTTGCCTTGTGTTGCATCATAAAGCCCGGGAAAAAAAATCCTTTGAATCTAACAAGGTCCTGAGTCAGTAGGCCGAGTTCTGCGTTAGCTGCCAAAAATCAGCCAAGCATTGGCTCACATTTCAGCTCTGCCTTTCTGCTGAAGCATGCAGGCATGCCGACAACTGCTACTTCTAGGACAGCTGCTTATACAGTATTTGCTGTCTGCTTTAGCTCAGTCGTTCTTTTCTATTCCTGGATAAATTCAGGCCTCCGTATTCTTGTGGTTTTTCTATTGAACACCCACATGCCATTCATATTCTGCTTTATTATTAGAGAAATATTTTGAGCTGAAAACAGGTACATGTGTCTTAAAATACAGAATGAGAGATGTATTTTCAATTAGCATAACATATATCAGTAATGAAAGCTAGGTTATAGTGTTTCTGCAACTGCAGTGTGTGTGTGTGTGTTTTTACTGCATTATCACTTTCTGTGTGAGGGCCATTCCTTTGCCTTGATGGAATCTAGTATCCAACATTTCGCTCCCACAGAGCAATGTGACACTAACTGTGCATCTTAAATGCTGTGCTATCTGAAAAGTGCTGCAGTGTTTGATACCAACACCAGTAATGTGATCTAATCAGTCTTTGATTACTCACCTAAATAATCAGGGATGTGTGTACTCTTTGCAAACTGTCTAACTTGCTCTCCTCTGTTAATTTGATTGCTTTTTCTTGTCTCCTCTTCTTTTCCTGTCCATCCCCTCACTCCTTTTGATCTGCCTGTTTTATACTTTGTCCTTTTCCTCTTTCTTCCCTTCCCGCCTGCTTCTTTGGTGTGTTCATTTTGGTGTGTGTATCTGGTCAGATGACAGCCGGTCGCTGCCACACACTCCTCTCCCCTGTGACAGAGGAGTCAGGGGAGGAGGGCACCAACAGTGAGGTCTCCTCTCCCCCTGCCTGCCGCTCCCCTTCTCCGGGGGCTAACGCTGATACTCCTCTTAACCAGGTACCCCAAAATCCCACCCCTGGCAATCTGTAAAGCCCAGCTTCCGTTACTTCCACCATCTGTGTGTCATCTGATTTTTTTCATATCATCCAAAATCACCCCTTTAAGATGCCAAATAAATAAAATGTCCATTTTTAAGAGTCATCAGCTGATTATTTTAGTTGTTTGTCATAATCAGATCAGATTACTGTACAAGATATGTTTATATAAATAAAAACCTTCATGGATAAAAGCTAACAATTATTAATTTACTGTCAAGATAACAAATGTGTAAGCTTTAGTGTCATTATCTAGCTGGGTTTCAAGGTAGTTTTTTATACTACTGATTTTGCGGCTTACTTAATAAGATGGACATGTTATATCTCCCCTGCATCCCTTCCCGGCATTCGCATACAGCAATTAGACATCACCTTTTATTACCATAATATACATAATATGGGGTTGAAACAATTTAAGATTTGCCGTTCTGTCCCTGCTTTCCTTTGTTGCACATTTACTTTGCTAAAGAAAACATATTTTTAATGGTGTTAGCTAAGATGAGCATGAGTTTGTAGGTCATTTTGGAACTGAAATGATGCAGCAGTGCAACAGCAGCACTCTATTATAAAGTTGTTGTCTGTATTGATGTTCTGTGAAGTGTTGTTTAGCTTGTTGCCTAGAAGAGGAAAGGTTAATAAGGTCAATGGAGAGGCTTGTTGGATATTAGAAAGTGATAGGATGTAATGTCTTTGTTGAGCTCCTAACAAGACCCTATGGTTACTGGTTTATCTCCCCCATTGTACTGTAGGTCTTTATTCATTTTCTGCCAAACCAGTACAGTTCATGAGTTGATGGATAACTCCATTAAGCATTAATTAATCAACTGCACTTTTATATCAGGGATAATTAAAGTTTTTTTTCTAAATAAAGAAGTAAGCATGTACAGCACTTTGCATTCATTATATTTGACCCGCATGATTGCATGTTTTAGATCATAAGGACATATCAGAACCAGTTATGACGTTCTTTGAACGTGATAACATTTCAGCAAGTGCTTTTTGACGACACTGACTCTGTCATTTTGAAGCAGGGTCGAGGTGCACTAAGTCGAGCACCTCTCCAGGAGCTGTACGACCCGTCGATGGAAAGCAGTGCTGCTAACTTGGATGACCTCCAGAGATCCTGGGAAACACTAAAGAATGTGGTACGGCACATAATCGCCCTCATTTAACTCAATGAAATAACATTAGATATCAGTATCTATATATGCTACAAGCTTATAAAAACAGGTATAAACACAGATAATTAATTAGTTTCTTTTAATGTGTGAAAATTCAGCAACATTCACAGCTAAATGGAGGTTAAACTAAGAATCACGATGTTGTAAGACACCATAAGAGTCCAGTAGTACCAAACTGAGGTTGATTTAATCCTGTATCATAAGAACATTTCAACCCTAATAGCCTGATTGTGCTTTCTTTTTTTCTCTCTCGCTACAGATCAGTGAAAAGCAGAAGAGCCTTTACGAAGCCCTGGAGCGGCAGCAGCATTATCAGGAGTCTCTCCAGTCCATTTCCACAAAGATGGAGTCCATTGAAGGGGCACTCAATGAGGGCCTGGAGCCCAACAAGACCCCCGAGAGCCAAATGGCTGCGCACCAGGTTAGAGAGCGGGTGGCAGTGACGTTCTGTAGATATTTAGGAAGTTGTGTTTGTGCATGAGTTTCAGTGGAGCAGGAGCAGAGTGCAGCTCAGAACACGATTGTGAAAGTAGTTTTAGAAAAACATGCGGTTTCATTTGTAAAGCAGACCAGAGTTCACTTTCATGAGGATACAAAGAAAAAAGAAGACGACTGTGTGAAAACAGAGAATGATTGAGGGGGCTGATATTGCACTAGGCTGTGCAATGGTTGCACAGACTGGTCGGCACAGTTCTCCGTTGCTATGCCAACATCACAGCTCGGACCGAGACTGTTCTTTACTGTAACGCTGCTATCAGACAGTTTGGACACTCCATCTTTTTTTCCCACAGTAGCTCTAATCATCTCTCTATTGTTTATTATTTTTTCCAACTCACATTTCTCACCATTGCCTCTACAGGCTCTGATGGATGAAGTCCTGATGCTACAGGAGGAAATCGGTGAGCTACAGATATGTTTCTCGGAGGAGCTGGCAGACAGTGACAGTGATGGGGATGCTGGGGACCAGTTGGCCCTCCAGTCCACTCTCACTGTCCTGGAAGAAAGGATGGCCACCATTCGCATGAAGGCTTCTGGGAAACGGCAGCTGCTGGAGGTGAACACAAGAAGATTTCCTACTTCTGATAATATCTAAATAAATCTAACATGCCTCTCGCATTGCAGGAGAAACTGAGTGAACAGCTGGAGGAGCAGCGACAGGAGCAGGCGCTGCAGCGTTACCACAGCGAGGCAGAGGAGCTCGATCACTGGCTGCTCAGCACCCGAGCCACCCTCAGCTCTGCACTTCAGCCCCAAAATGAAGACATGGACATGGAAGAGCAGCTTATCGACTGTCAGGTCTCTTAAGCCTGAAATTTCATTCTTCATGCTTCTCCAGCCAATGTGTGAAAGTCTATTTTGTCTTTAGAGAATTACCAAAGCTAGATATCTGGCCAAGTTAATGTTCTTAAAGTAGCACCATTTCATGGCTTTGTTCTCTTGCTATGAAACTGCTATCACTAAAAGAAAAAAATCATAAAATAAATATCAGAGCTATTGCTTAATATAAGAGACACAAAACCAAGGCAGGATATTTCTTATCGTTTAATATATTGTCCTTTTTATATGATGAGGCTAACTGTATCTTGTCCCTAAACAGTCTGCTGTTTGCCTAAGTGTTGATTCAACACCCATCCTTGTTTCCATGGTAACAGGTGGAGTAATTTCGATATGGTTGTATCTTTATAGAAGCTTAGTTTATGCTCTTTTACTTAGAGTGATGTTTTACTTTACAGCCCAGCATACTTGCATTGAAACTATACTCGTCAATTTCTCAAATCAATAATAAAACCTATTTTTACCACATTTATCCTGATTTGACTTGACCCTGGTTGTGTCTCTGGAGGACAAGCAAATATTGATGCTGTTGTAACAGTAGACTTATAATGAATTAATGAGAGAAAACATTGATCGTAGCAACAGAATTTACTCCACGAGAGCATCAATGTTAGATTTATTGCTTGGGACAAAGGAAATCAAAATTAAGAGGGGTGTTTGTAGCAGCCGGGGTAAAATAAGCTGATTATGCCTCCCGATGAGCTCTAACGATCCAAAGTCTGGCGTTTACAGAGCAGCTTTGGGGGGTAAAAATGTCTAAGTGTGCAGATCTGGAGTCTCTAGTAGGGCAAGATTCTTGATGGTAGGATATGTTATGTGTTAAATGGAAGAAAATGAGTTTAAGGAACTCAGGTAGTATCAAGGAGGAATTGTGGAGATGTAAAATAGTACAAAATCTTAAGTTTACTGCCTCTAGGACAGCAGTATCACTTAGGATATGAATGTCTAGTTAAATGAAACTGTACCGTTTTGTTCCAAATACGTCTCAAACATAAAAGGAAAACACCTAAAATCAAGCAGCATAAACACCACTAATAAATAGCCTGGTTGGTGATTATTCATAACATTTAAACAGTCTTTTTTCACTTATCTAAAGTTGTTTCAATCTAATGATGCACACAAAGAGAAAAGGGACCATTTCTTTTGCTGCAGAAAACTGAAAAATAAATTTGTTGTAATTGAGATAAAAATGTAAATGTTTGACCCTCCCTGCTGAGTGCTGCTGTGACAGAGAGATGAGGAAATCTATTTCTCTGCAGAGTTGAATTAATCTCAGTAAGACTTAAATTAAAACCTTAACTTCTAATATTCCTTATTTCCATAGTTATTTAGTTATTTGCCTCTTTATGGAAATAAAATCAGAGAATGAAGGAAACCGAATAAGCATGGTGAATAACAATAACAATAAAGGTGAAGACATGTTAAAGTGTAACTCTTGTGTTTTCAGAACATGCTGTTTGAGATTGAGCAGAAGGTGTCGTACCTATCCGAGCTATCCATCCACAGTGAGAGCTTGCTGTTGGAGGGCCGTGCTGAAACCAAGGAGGAGGCAGAGCAGCTCACCCTCAAACTGCGCTCTCTGAAAGACAGCCTGTTAGAGCTGCAGCAGATGCTTCAGGACAAACAGGTCGACATACAGGTGAGATCTGTAGTCATCTGTGTTTTCTTGCTTGTCAGACTTCTGTGATCTTTTTCTTGTGCTTTGTGTTGAACTGCGTTGCAGCATCAATGGCAGTATTGTGCAAAAAGTACTAAAGGCCATTCATGTTCTTTCATACAACTCCACTGTTTTCTGCTATGCAACAACAACAGCCTCTTTCCCACAATGAGAGTCAGACAGCAGACAAAAGGATGCTAACTCATCAAATGCAAACACTAGATGCAGCCTATCAGGTGTGTTTTTGTTGACACAACAGAACCGCTTTGCTTTGAGCTTTTTGTCTCTACTGAGATAAAATAGCTTATTCAAAACCTTCTCTACAGAAATGTACTTCCAAATTCATGCCTAAGAGTGTCCGTCCTCCTCCAAAATGCACTTTTGCTTGTCAAAGAAAAATTCCCAACCAAAAACAATACATCTCTCGAAAAAATAAAAGTCTATTTTGCTGTTTGTTATAGTAGCAGAAATGTCTATTTTTATAAATGTTTGTAATTTGTAAGAAGTGTGCATAATATTCCTTCAATAATCATTCCTCATCAAAACATTTACATAACTTGGACAGTAGGACTCCTCTTGGGATTAAAATGAACACCAGAAACCATAACATCTGCTTTTTCCTGCAGGGTTCTATGCAGGAGCAAGAGGACAGTGATCCAGACTCTTCTCTGTCCCAGAGTCCAAATGTCCAGGACTGGCTGTCCCAAGCCCGCTCAACGCGCACACAGCAGCACCATGACAACATGCTTCGACAGCGAGTAAGATTAGTCTGAGCCTATTTACTATAACCTAATGTAATCATAATCTGATCATTTTATTTTATAAAAATTTTATTTCTAATAAACTGGATACTTTTATGAATGAATGTGATCAAAGTCTTGTGTTTTATAGGAACTGCAGGAACAAGTGGCAGAACAGAGGAAGCTGCTCCAGTCTGTGGCGAGTGTCGGTGAGGAGTTATTCAGCCAACAGAGCACACCGAATGGGGACAGGTAAATTAAATTTTTATCTGTACCCATACACACTTTAGTCACACTGTTCCTGAGTTCTATAGACTTGTTGATAAACAGACATAATTATCTAGATCAAGGATGCCCAAACTTTTTGCCTCCAAGGGCCAAAGTGAAAATGAGCCAGTAAGCCAAACACAAGTAAATGTAAAAAGTTATTTTATTTGTTGTTCAACAGCTAAAACAATGTATTTTTCCATCAGCAGAAATAAAATGCTACATTAAAAATAAATATATAAAAATATGCTGCACAAATGTGAAATACACCATGGTTTAATTTCTTAACAGCATTTAATTATTAAAGTTTATATGAACAGAAACACCATGAGTGAGCTGTGTATACCCACACAGCCCTGTGTAAATTGCTAGAGACATTATGTTAAGAGACATTGTTAATATTATCTATCATTAAGGTCTGAAATGTCTTTTCATCAAGATCTGTAGGGTTCTATAAAGATTGACCAGCAGGCCAAGAACAAGTGCTGGCAGGCCCTACTATGGACACCCCTGAACTAGATGATTATAAATGTTTGAATCAGGATGCTTATTTCTTGTCTATAAAATGAGAAGTTATGGCAAAGCCTCCATGGGTTAGATAGTAGCTTAACATCTTTTCTTGATGACAGTCATTTTAAACATCAGTCTGTATCAAGATAAATGTTGATTTTTTTTATTCAGTCACTGAAAATGGAAAACATTTACATACCTATTTTGATTTAGGTTGTTTTAACTTCTCCAGAGCACCACTATATATTGCTGGTGTCTAATTAAGATGCTTCCTTCCCCCAGTGATGTGACCGTCCCTGGTGGGGTGTTGCTGGAGTCTGAAACCTATTCTCCTCAGGAGCAGCTGAGACAGAAGTGGGAAAATCTTAACAAAGATCAAAACACAAAGCTTCAGCTCTCTCTCACCTCACAAGACCAGCTCAGCCCGGTATGCATGGTGGATTTTTATTTTCTCTATTAGAAAAGAGTTGTTTTCTTTAGGTAACTTTTTATTTAACCTGTCCTGACCCAATGGGAATTTTCCCTGGTGCTTTTTTCTTACCTATTTTGTTTGCAGGGAGCTGATCTTGACATTTTTATTTGCAGGTCCTTCACCACTCACGTCTGTCGAGTCCTAGTGTAGCGATCAGGGGCGAGTCTGTGAGCCAGGGCTCTCGCTCTCCCCGAACATTGTTTGAAGCCTGCAGCCAGACTCTTGAAAGAATAAATGAAGAAGTAATTTATTCCTTTTTTTTTCTTTTTTTATATTATTATTCATTTTAGCTGTTAAAATAATTCCATGCTTTCTTTCTGACAGTCTTCAGTGTGTTGACTACATATCATTTTGTTTTCCCAACAGACAGCAGGCAGCGACAATAAGATGGCAGCTTCTTATGGGGGGGCAACAATCCAACAGGACCTGTATGCTGCAGTATTAGCAGCCTCGTCCTGGTTAGATGCTGCTGAGAATCATCTGCTCTCAGGTCCTGTGCTACTTTCTGAGGACACAGAGACTCAACTCACAAACCTAGAGGTAGAAATATACAAATACTGTCAGTTTTGGTCACTCATATGTAAAGCTAATATAAATCACAGCAGTAATTAAATAATATAGAACTCCATGTTCTCTTAATGCTGGTAGTAGTTTTTGCATTGTCTAAAGAAGCTGCTCACAGAGGATGGTGTGGAAGCAATAAGATCCGCCATTAGACAAACGTCCCAGCTGATTCCTTCGACTTTTTTCAGGGTTTGTATAAACAGCTGAAAGAGATAACCAGAGAAGTAAATCAGTGCAGAGACCTGCTGGGAGGAGGAGCAGGGCGACTATGTGGAGGAGAAGAGCGCACCCTGATGGAAGATGCGCTTGATGGCTTGCAGGAGAGGATGAGCCTCCTGGACTCCACTGTGGAGCAACACTGTGACAGCATGAGGGACAGGCTGCAGGAACACTTATCTTTCCAGGTCGGCTACACCACAAAATTTCAGTCTGAGCAAGTTTCAATTCTTGATTCATCTTCTTGAAGTATAGGGCTGCCTACACCTGGACTATAGAGTGTTCTTTTTTCTTTCCAGAATGAACTGAGGATGGTGTTCACAGCCTTGACTGAAAGTAAACATCAGCTGCTGGAGAAGATGTCTGGGACAGCAGACAGACCTGCGTGCAAACAGTTAGAGGTATGTTCCCAACATGCCGTTTTCACACAGTAATAAAAAGTTTACGCACTACAACAGCTGGTTTTAAAAAAACAAGAAAAAAACCTACTTTACACTACTTTTGTCCTTTGTAGACCCTGTCTGAGGTGGAGGAAAGCCTGAGAGAGTTTGAGCAGAGAACAACTGAGCTAAGAAACAGAGCAGAGGGCCTCCAGTCAGATCAAACCTCCAACCAGGAGCTGCTTAAGCTACAGGTACCAGCGATTTTTCTTCTTCTGGATCTCAAAAAAAAAGCAGCTCTGTAATTGTTAAGACATATTTTTGGATCTTTATAGGATGTCTATGAGGAGCTGGTGCTCATGGTGGGCTCCAGACGGAGCAGCCTGAACCACGGATTGTCCCAGAAAGCTCAGTATGAAGCTGCCCTCCGTGACCTTAATGACCTGGTGGATACCGCGAAGGACAAGATGGCTGCTGACCAAAAGATGACAGTGGCTTCAGTCATAGAGGTCCAGATGCTGCTGGATAAACACAAAGTAAGGACAAGGTGTATGTTCCAAAACTAGTGCAGAGTGACGTTGTTTTGTTTTGTTTTTCTCTCTAACAGACTTTATCATTTGTTTTTCTCGAATACAGAAATTTTTCCAAGGTTTGGAATGTCATATGATCCTCACCCAGACATTTTACAGTAAAGTGTCCAGTCTGGTGGCACAGAGGGAAAGCCAAGCCCTGGAGGGAACCATGGTTTCAGCTCACAATGTGCTCAAACAGGCGCACAGGAGAGGAGTGGAGCTGGAGGGAATTTTGGAGGTAAGAAAAATACTTCAGGTCAGTTCCTACGTATTTAAACAAAGCTCTTTTAGAGGAAAATACATAACAAGCTATCCTTTCTCCTCTGTTTCTGTCAGTCTTGGAGCAGGTTTGTGGAAGACTATCAAGCTTTGTGTAGACAGTTGGAGGCTGTGGAGTGCAGCATCCCTACCGTGGGTCTGGTTGAGGAGACAGAAGAGAGACTTGTTGAAAGGATCAGTCTCTACCAGGTAAGTGTCTCATACATGTTCAACTACCTTAAAAACAAACTGCTAATCATTGTTTTTCATTTTTTATATCCCTGCAGCATCTGAAAGCTAGCTTGACACAGCACCAACCCCAGCTGTACCAGGTTCTAGAGGAGGGCAAGAGGCTCCTTTTGTCTGTGAGCTGCTCCGACTTAGAGAACCAGTTGACACAGTTGGGAGAACACTGGTTGTCCTCCACTACTAAAGTCAATAAGGAGCTTCACCGCCTCGACTCCACACTCAAACACTGGAGCAGGTCTGATTCTGTGGCTATGCAGCTCTTTGAGTCAGTCATTTCACATAAACCCAGTATGTACGGATTCCTCTAAATCTGTTGTTTTTGCTCTGTGTGGTTGAAAATGAAAGGTACCAAAGTGAGTCAGCAGAGTTGAGCAGCTGGTTGCAGTCGGCTCTGGACAGACTGGAGTTCTGGACGACCCAGTCAGTGACAGTACCCCAGGAGCTGGAGACCGTCAGAGACCACCTCTGTGCCTTTCTAGTTAGTTTTTTTTAATCAGCACCAAAGTTTTACAACTTCCTTTTGAACATCTGATGGATGATTTAAATACATCTTTGATGCCATTTCTCATAGGAATTCTCAAAAGAGGTGGATGCTAAGTCATCCTTACGCTCATCTGTGCTGAGCACAGGCAACCAGCTTCTGCGTCTGAAAAGAGTTGACACAGCTGGCTTGAGGACAGCGCTTGGACAAATTGACACTCAGTGGGCTGAGCTGCTGACTCGGATCCCTGTTGTTCAGGAGAAACTGCACCAGGTCTGAGAACAGCTGCTGTTACACTTTATTAAACACATTTATTCAACTACATTAAGTTAATGAAGCTGTGCTGCTGGAAACTTTCATCTCTTGTTCCACAGTTGCAAATGGAGAAGCTGGCATCACGACATGCCATCACAGAACTGATGAGCTGGATCTCCCTCATGGAAAACATTATAGAAGAAGATCAGGACAAGATCATGGGAGCTGTAGGCTCAGAGGTGGTCCAGAACTTCTTGCAGAAGTACAAGGTACAACTTTTGCACCATTTCTTTCATTATTAATTATGTCACCCTCCATCACTGCCTGATGATGACTCATCTTTGTGTCACAGGGTTTCCGGATAGATCTGACCTGCAAGCAGCTGACTGTAGACTTTGTAAACCAGTCAGTGCTGCAGATCAGCAGTCAGGATGTGGAGGGAAAGCGAAGTGACAAAACGGACTTTGCAGAAAAGTTGGGAGCCATGAACAGAAGGTGGCAAATATTGCAGGGGCTCATTGGTGAAAAGGTACAAAAATATTCAACTTGTATGATTATTCTCTTCTTTTCTTTGTGTGGCAGGTCAGATTTGTCCTGAAATGTTTTTTTCTTATCTGTTTTAGATTCAGCTTTTGGAAGGACTGGTAGAAGGTTGGTTAGAGCATGAAAACGGAGTGCAGGCACTGAAAACCTGGCTCACGTTGCAGGAAGAGAAATTAAAGAAGAGGCACAGGATAGAGGATGTAGCATCAGTGCAGAATGCGCTTAAAGACTGTCAGGTATGTAGACTGCAAACACACTCACACTAAATACAATTAAAATCTACTTTTTGATAACTTTGATCAATGTTGGTGTTGTCTCAGGAGTTGGAAGAACTAGTGAAGGAAAAAGAAAAAGATCTAGAAAAAGCAGAGGAAAGAGGAAGTGCTCTTATCAAAGACAAGAAAGGTGCAGCCTGCTCCATTGTAAAGGAAACCCTTAAAGGACTGAACCAATCCTGGGCTCATTTGGACCACATGGTGAGCGTCTCCTGTTGCTTATGTTAGATTTGTTTCCACGCATACATAACTTTTTATATACATAACTTTATAACTTTTACATCAGATAAGTCAGATGAAGGTTAGCCTGAGGTCGGTATTGGAGCAGTGGACGTTGTATCGAAGAGCTTCGGAGGAGATTAACGGCTACCTGATGGAGGGAAGGTATTCTGTGTCCAGGCTTTACCTCCTTAATGGCTCTTTAGAGGCAGTGCAGCAGCAGGTGGAGAGTCTGGAGGTGAGGAATGCAGAAACTAAATTGTTTGCCCCTGGAAAAGGGCTACATTTCTGCAGAAAAAAATCATCTTTTGTGCATGTCTGTGTCATGCAGAACCTGCAGGAGGAGATGGACAAACAGGAGAGCAGTCTGAGAAAGTTTGGCTCCATAACTCATCAGTTGCTGACTGAATGTCACCCGTCTGTGGCTGAGACGCTGAACAGAGCCCTTAGGGACGTCAACATTAGGTAGCAGTAACAAAAAAATGTCTCTGAGTGACCTTAAATGCCTAATTTAACCTTTAACGTAAACCACTCGCTTGGCTGATGTCACTCTTTCTGTTCTGCAGGTGGAATCATCTACTAGAGCAAATTTCAGAGCAGCTGAGGAGCAATAAGGCCTTGCTGGGACTGTGGCAGCGTTACAGATCCTTGTACAGCCAATGCGTGGCAGCGGTTCAGAAGCAGGAAGAACGTGCTGATCGCCTGCTGAGGAGTGCGACTGACAGGGAAATAACAGAGGAGGAGAGCAGGGCCTGGATAAAAGAATGCAATGTGAGTAAAAATGCAACATCTAGTGCTGGATTGTTATTCTGTCTACATTTCTGTGACTGCCCAGGAGATTATTTCCTCTCTAAGGAATTGGAAGCCCCTAAACTGCTTGTCAGCTTGCTGTGAGGGTTCACAAAGCCTCTGTTCCCACTGCTGAATACCACATTGCACCCCATCCTTTTGTGTGTCTGAATGTAAACTCGCAGCACAATCTAACAAAAGCCTTTTTATAGGGAGACTCCAAAGGGGAAGACAGGCCCCTGATTTACACTACAGGGGTCGTCTAGTGTCATGCTGGGCGTGTCAGCCCATAATGACTAAAGACAAAGTCTTAATACTGTAAGCAGTTATTGTGGCTGAGGATGCACGCTGTTGCTAAACAAAATGCGGAAGAATTCACTGCTGTTGCATGAGCTGTTTAAGATCGTCGCCATCTTTGTTGCTCAGAAAAAACCCACAATTTCTTTGCTGTATTAGCAACATTTGAAGGTTACATTTAGGAAAAATGTGCCACCTTTTCACAGTTACATGTTGGACATATAAAGTCTTTTTTCCCTTTTTTGTTCAAATCTCTTATGTCCAAAGAGTAACTCAAATATTTTTTAAGGATTTTTTGTTACAAACTCTTGGTGCAGCTGCTGTTTCGCTACACATTCAGTGAACCGTTCTTCTGTTATGGCAGGTCTGCCTCGTTGACCAAGACTCGGTGCAGCAGTCCCTCCAACAGCTGCAAGCATTAGGGGAGCAGCTGAGGAGCCAAGTCGACGCCTCCTCTTCGGCATCCCTCCAGTCTGACCACCTGTCACTTACTCATCGCTTAGCGACACTTAGGCACGCCCTTCAGAGGCAGCAAGAAGTACAGCAGGTATGGGATTGCTGAGGTGTAGCATAGATACAGGATAATTTATGAATAAATGCATGTTGGTAAGCCTTTTCCTTTCTATTTACTTTGTCTTTATTTAGTCTGGATCTCAGGCCTGTGAGGGCTTCAGAGAACAGCTGGACATGCTGATCTTCAAGGCTCAGGAGGCTGAGGAGGTGCTGAAGGAGGTGGATCCAGCAGGTTCACCTGAGCCCACAGTGGTGCAGACACGTATGGAAAAACTCAAGGTACAAACAGCGGAACAAAAATCCAATTCTTTGATTTCTTGTCTGCTCTATTAACTGCTCCACTGAAAATGTGTGATAATGTTTCCTCCAGGTACACTTGCTAAAGCTGAGTAGTCTGTCTCCTGACCTGGAACGGGTTAATGACCTGGTGTATCGGCTACCAGTCAGCGACAGGGATGTTAAACGCCTTCAAAATCTCAACAGAGCCTGGACTTCTCACACTGCTCACCTCACTGAGAGGTTCAGGTAACTCAGACCTATATTAGTACCCCTTTATTACTATTACGACTTTATAATCCAACTTATTTTGTTTGATCATCTTATTGTTACTCAGAATAAAACACATTCATGTATGCAACATTAGGGTCAAGCAAATGAAACATTGGCTCTGTCTGTCTCCAGCAAACTGCAATCAGTGCTGCTCCAGCAACAGACTTTTCTTCAGAAGTGTGAGTCTTGGATGGATTTTCTGTCTCAGACTGAAGAGAAGTTGGCTGCTGAAATCTCTGGCAACTACCAGAGTCTTTTGGAGCAGCAGAGAGATCATGAGGTCAGAGAATTACTGTTTGCCTGTATATGTGCGTATTTGCTTATAGTTCCTGTCTGTCTGCAGTGTGTATTCATGTGTGTATGCTTACAGCTGTTCCAAGCAGAGATCTTCAGCAGGCAGCAGATTCTTTACTCCATCATCAGTGATGGGCACCGGTTTTTGGACCAGGGACAAGTTAATGAAAGGTAAATACCACAAACACAATCCTATAATTTACCTTCGCATGTAGCTGTGAGCATCTAACATCCGGTTCTGGCTCTTCGCAGCAACAGTGATGATTTTAGTCTCAATCTGGCTTTGCTGAGCAATCAGTGGCAATGTGTTGTGAGGCGCGCCCAGCAGCGGAGAGGCATCATTGACAGTCTGGTCCGCCAGTGGCAGAACTACCAGGAGCTGGCTGAGAAGCTCAGACGATGGCTCCAAGAAGTGACCCATGATCCAGATATCATTCAGCCAGGAGAACCAGTTGCACTGCAGCAAGCCCGAAACCTGTTAGGGCAGATACAGGTAAGCTTAAGCACAATACAAGAATTTTTAAAGTGATTTAGTTTGAAATACTCTCACTCTTTGGACTACCAACTGGACTACATACCACCAAACAAATCTGAACCCTGAACCTCCGTCTTACCTCCATAGTTACCCCCCTCTGCTCTCTGTTTCTGTCCCTGCTTCTTCAGCTGAGGGAGCGAGTGCTTCAGAGGCAGCAAGGAGTCTACATCCTGACCATAGAGGCCGGCAGGAGTCTGCTTCTGTCCGCTGATGCTAAAGCTGAGTCCACTCTGCAAACTGAGCTTAATGAGATTCAGGAGAGATGGGTGCATGCTCATAAGAGCCTGGAGAAGCAGAGGAGAGAGCTGCACGGCTTGCTTAAGGTTAGACTACCCATTTCATGTAAAGCTTGTTAATGTTGGATTCATGTAATGTGAAAAAAATTGTTTGAAGAGCAAATAGTCTCTTTTTGCCTTGTAAACCTAAAGACTTTTAATAAGTCTGTAAACAACTCTGCAGACTGCCTTTGATTATTTTTGTGTCATATTTGCTCTTACAAAGTTTTTACTTTAGTCAAGGTGTCATCCATTCAGTAAAAAAGAGGATTTTACACCTGAAAGATCAAAATACCACCTTAAGAGATCACTTTAAAAGGCCCAGAAATGCTTCCAAAACTGTTGTTTTCTTTGATTCTTTTTATTTTTAATGCTTTCTAGTCACCTTCTGCAATATCCTTTATCCTTATTATTCCTACTCACTGTTCCATCTAAGGCTTCCTTTCTTGTCCGAACTGATAAATATTCTTTATTAACTAGGATCAGTACTTCTTACTGGCATGATTTGAGGATTAACAAATAGAGGCTTTATTATTGGAGATTTGGTGCTGAAGCTATTGCCTGAGCACAGATGTTGCAGGTTAAGCTGTGTTTCCAACATGCTGCAGTGCAGAGGTGCTGAAGGGCATTGACCTCTCTGAGGTCATTAATTATGCCAAAATTGCACCTCGACAGGTGACATAGAGAGATGTTGCAATCTTCTGTCCTCATTTAAATAGCAAATACTCTCTATGTGCATGCAATATAACAAAATCTGCTGTGATCATTGTGTCGTCCTGCCTTGTTTGGAAGTGCTTTTTTTCTCTCTTTCTTTTTTTTAGCAGACATTAGAACATGTTTAACTTTAATGTGGACGATGATCAGAATCTGAAAATAACTAATCCACTTCTCTTGAACCTCTGTATTTTCCTTCTGAGCTCCTTTAATTTTCTTCTTGGGCTGCTGGATTTATGCTGTGTCATCCTTTCATGATGGTTCCTTCTCATCGCTTGTGTTGACTTCATCTGTATGTTTGCAGTTTATGATTGTGGATTCTCCTCATGCTACTGCTACAGCAGCAGGAATAATTTATAGCAGCTTCTCTGTATATGACAAGGCCTCCACTGTGTGTAAGTGTGTTTTCTGCTCTAATTCCTACTGTGTGTGTGTGTGTGTGTGTGTGTGTGTGTGTGTGTGTGTGTGTGTTTGGGTAGAACTGGGAGAGATGTGAGAAAGGCATAGATATGTCACTGGAGAAGCTGAGGGCATTCAAGAAAAAGCTGTCCTTGTCACTGCCTGATCATCATGAGGAGCTTCACTCAGAGCAAATCAGATGCAAGGTGAGTGTAACACACACAGACACACACACACACCTACAGACACACAAACACACATCTAAAAAATGCTTTTTTGCTATTTTAAAAATATATTTGTTGTATTTCTTTGCATAATTCTCTATTTTTGTACAAAAAAGTCATCACAAAGCAAGCTCAGTCAGTTGCTATGTTTCTCTTTATTAATGCACTCCCATTTACACACACACACACACATCAAAAGACTCAGACTTGTCCTCGCAAAGCCTATTTAAGCTCATTGTGAGGACAAACAGATCAACAGGCAGATCATTTTTTCTCCATCTGTTTGCTGTTGTGTGACCTTGCTTGTCTAGTAGGTAGTCGTGTTATCCTGCAGGGTGTATCGTGGTGTATGATGTGTCTTTCAGCTGTAACGGGGCTGATGGATGTTGGTTTTCTTCATTTCCTTCTTGGGAATTAATGCCCTTTTTGCGGGGAAAAAAGATTTTACAGCTTCCAGCTCATGTTAACCATTGCAGGACTGTATTCACTCATGTGTCATGCATGGCACGTCCTCAGCTCCTTTAGGGAGGAGGAGGAGGAGGGGCTGAGGGTAGCTGCACATAGCATCAGCTGAGGAGGAGAGGGGGTGGTGAGGGAGAAAGAGAGAGAGTGCATGCACATGAGAAAGCGAGAGCACATCCTTGTTTGCAATGGGGGTGTGTGTGCGTGTTGCATAATGGAGACGCTTTCTGCTTCCACAAATGATTACACCACAGCAGAGCCGTCATAGTGACGAAGGAGGAGGAGATGCAAGGTTAGATGCCTCTTTTTGCTTTATCCTGCAGTTATCCTTTAAATAGATGGTTTTAATTTCATAAACTGCAAGATTTTTGTGTTTTTTTCCTTTTGCTTTTCTAAAAAGCCAATACTGGATATTTGCAAATGGATACCTGTCCTTTTATTGTAATTTCTAGATGTGCAGCAGCTTAGCCTCCTTAGCTGTGAGGGTTTCTAGCATGTTTGGTTAGTAGCTGCTTGCCACGAGAGAGTAAATCCCTCCTGACAGACTAGTTTCTGTCTCTGCATCGCACGCTTTCTCCTTTTACATATTTTTTTTTGCTATGGGTGCAGGAGCTGGAGAGCAGTGTGGAAGGTTGGACCGAAGATCATAGTTCCTTGATTAAGCTGAGGAATTCCTTAGGGGGCGTGGTCAGTACAGATGACATCACAGTCTTACAGGAGCGCCTCCAGCTGCTTCAGCGCCAGTGGGAGGAGATCTCCCACCAGGTACGTACATACAATACACATGTCTGCAGTCTTTTTTAGCTAGTCATTTATTTTTATGTATGCTTTTATCTGTTCATTGCCCAGCCTTTACTGTATAATAGTTATTATTATAGATTCATTTTGGGTCATACCTGCCCAGCGAATAATATAAGAAGTTTAAATAAAAGCTGACCAAATAGAGCAGACTGGGCCATGGAAATGGCCTGAAAGAGACAGGAAACATGTAGAGACATGTTCTATTAGACTCTGCAAGTAAAAAATGTACTTGTAAATAAGGATGATTGATTCTTTAGGACATTTTGGCCTGTTATGCCAGCATTGTTTTATTTAGAATAGATACATAGAGGAGACGAAGTGATAATAGTTGAGTTGAGTGAGAGTGCAGCTGGAATAACTTTCTATATTAATAATAAAAACTGGATCTAACTGAACCAGCTGTAAGCTTGTGAAATGCAGGAATTGGGTAATTATTGATGAAGGATTTGGTGCATTCTGGTTACTAGATGAGTTGCTGATTTTATCTTCCACCAATTCCACTTATATTCTATCCGGTTTTTGTAGCATTATCACCAATTGTTCTCCTTCTCACTTGTCTCTGTTACCTTAAAACTAACTGTGTCCTCTTTTCTTGTTCTCAGCTTTCCCTGCGCAGGCAGCAGGTGAGTGAGAAGCTGAACGAGTGGGCCGTTTTCAATGAGAAGAACAAGGAACTGTGTGAGTGGCTCACACAGATGGAGAGCAAAGTCTCTCAGAATGGCGACATCAGTATTGAAGAGATGATTGAAAAGCTGCGTAAGGTAATTTTAGCAAATGCTCTTTATTATGACAGATGTAAGACACTGTCTTTCAGACACCGTCCTGCATTAGCCTGCTCTGTGTTTCTTCACCAGGACTACCAGGAGGAGATCAGCGTAGCTCAGGAGAACAAACAGCAGCTGCAGGTGATGGGCGAGCGACTGGCCAAAGCCAGCCAAGACAACAAGGCGGCCGAGATTCAGCACAAACTCAACAAAGTCAGCGAGCGCTGGCAGCACCTGCTGGACCTCATTGCAGCCAGGTGGGTGAACGAGAAATGCCTTAACGACAGGATATTGTTGTTTAAAGGTATCGTTTGTGTTGTTTCTCTGAAACTGGACAGAACTTTAAGGCATGCTGGCAGATAAAACAAATTATCTGTAAACGTGTCCAATAAAAATGGTTTATATTAGCGGAGAACGTGATCATTTTGAGCTTAAAGAATACAATTATGTAATATCTAGAAAGAAATACTATCACAGGGGACAGTGCAGTGGTACTTTTTCTAAGCTTGTTCGTGTCTCTCTCTACTGGACATCCACTATGTGGAGCTGCAAACGTAGCATTAAGAGATCACATTCCTTATTCATCCTCAACTTTCTGACACTTTCAGCACTCACCCACCAAAGCTGGAGCCTCAGTTCCTCTGAAATGCACTTTGAAACCTTTTCAGGTTTATAGGATTCACACTTTTTTTGCTGCTTTTTGGATGGAAAAAAACCCGCACCACACACACACACACCAAATCTTTTCTTTTGTGTGAATTGAACTGACCCAGAACAATTCCAGCTGCCCTCTGCTGTCCTCCAGCTGTCGCCCTCTGAGACTGTACTGAAGGAGGAAATAAGGGGAGATGTGTTTCTGACCTCATACAGACAGCTGCAGTCTGTTTGTTATATCCCTCCTTTGCTAAAAGCAATGTGAAGAGTCAGTTTGTTGGTTTAGTCTAGTAAAAAAAAATTATGTTCTCTACTTTTTTCTTTTCAACTTATCGGAAGTTTCCTTCTCAAAATGATATTCATGCAAGAACTTTCATCTCATGCACTGTCCACTAAAATGCACAGAATTCAGTGTTTTCACCCCCTTCATGTTTATTTGGTCTGATACTGCTGCCCAGCTCTGCAGCACATGCCTCTGACTGTAAGTCTTTTTTTAGGAGCAGCATTTGTCACACACACACGCGCGCACACACACACACAGAGAAACACAGGCCTGTTTGGGGTTCTCTTTTTAACCTTGGAGAGCAACAGTTGATAAGTCACACTTGTGCCAGCCCACAACTACGTTCTGGCCCTCCCACACTGTGTAAAGTTTAGAAAGGGTCCCATGTGGAGTCTGCATTTGAAAGAAAGGATCGTTGGAATCGACACACCGACACTCACCCATGGTTTTGGATATAGGGACTGATGATATGGCGGGATGTTCGAGCGAGGAGGATCTGCCGGACTGTGACTGCGATGTCAACAGGCAGGATATGATAACAATACAAAGCTAGTGCTTATGATCAAATTCAGATTATTTTCTGCTTTATTTTCCTTTAATGGTTTGTTAGTGTTCTGAACAACACAAAATTGTCACAATAGTAAATTTGTGAGTGAAAGTATTTTTTAGTCAGGTCTTTTGTTTGAACATTGGTGACTTAAGCATAATGATTAGCAACATTTAGGATTAAATTAATCTCCCTTCACTTGTAACCAGTTTGCATTCCCAGCACACTGCTGAAAATGAATGCAATTACAATAAAATCAGGAGTGCTGATGAGTGGGATAAGTGTCATGTTCTGACTAAGCTCTGCATTGATAAAGCTGTGAAGTTGTTTATAGTATGCAGGTGCAAGTTGTACTGGGAAATTTACATTAAATATCCAAGATACAGTGCAGAATTTAAAACATGGAATATTACATCTCCTTTTCCTTGGAATAATGGAGCCAGTTCTATAATAAGCTTTATGCACAGCTTCACTACTTCCTGAACTCTTTGTTTCCTGTCTTTCATTACTGAATGAACTGATTAATCCAGGTGTTTCTGACCTCAGTAACCACAACAGGATTGGTCAGACACATCTGGATTAATCAGTTCGTCCAGTAATGAAAGACAGGAAACAAGGAGTCTTTAGTTCAGGAAGTAGGGGAACTTTGCATAAAGCCAAAACAAGACTAATCAAGTTCCACTTCATAAACCCATATATGAATTGCTATAACATTTCTTTATGCGCTGAAGAACTACTGCAGCCTTAATTGATAAAATAAAACTGTTTAGATGTTTCAGCACACCTGAGATTAAGGTAGATCACTGGTCTGAGCTTTGCTACATGCACTCAGTCATTCACTCTGAATTAGTAGCAGGAAAGCATCTAAAACCTGCTGGACCAGAGTTTCAGATCAGAGCATTATAACAATTTCATTTCATTTCCTTTGTTTAAACATGTCGGCCCTTGAAGGCCCAAAACTATCCCCAGTAGTTGTACAGTGTGTAAAGGTTTCATTGGCTCTAAAAAAAATATCTATTGAGATGTAAAACACAACTTTTCATGCTCTGTTGGCTTCACATCTTGAACTGTTCTGGAGATTTTTAGTTACATTAAACATAATGATCAGTTCTTAATGCATCAGATTGGTACATTTTTTTACATTATGATACATTCCAACATTGCCATGCCTTTCTAACAGCTATCCGGTAGATATATTGTCATTTGTCCTGATTTATAAGTTATTTTTTATGGTTTGTGACCAAGTAGTGTCTGTCAACGTTTTTCCCTTTCCTTCCTTGCTCTTCACATTTTCCCGATGTGTTGACGGCGCCTTTCTGTCTGGCTTGTTTTTTCTGCAACAGGGTGAAGAAGTTGCGGGAGACTCTGGTGGCAGTCCAGCAGTTAGACAAAAACATGAGCGGCCTGCGTTCTTGGCTTTCTCACATTGAGACTGAGCTCTCCAGGCCCATTGTCTACGACACCTGTGACGATAAGGAGATTCAGAGGAAGCTCAACCACCAGCAGGCGAGCAAATTCACATGCAGTCCTAAGCCTCAGAAGCAGACCAGATTAATAATCCTGCAGAATTTGACACTAAAATTGTGTTTTCACTAACAAAACCAACAAATGTGCACAGTATGCCTTCTTTTGCAAAGACAAAATTATTCCTCAAATTCATGACTCAAATAGCAGTGGTGGAAAAAAAGATGCTACACATGAGCACGTGAGAATATCATAGCATGACTCATGCCAACAGCTCTAAAGTCAGCTCAGTGTAGGTGTCAAACATCCTGCTGTCAAGGTGCTGCTCTATATCTAGACTCAATACCGAGACCCAACTGACCCCCTTTCTCTCTGAGCTGCAGAATTAGCCTACATGGATATTTACTGAATCATAGCATGGTGTATGCTATTACGAGGCATTTTATGCCATCATTTATAGCCCAAAATGAGATATTTTTCAGCACACTGCATAAAAAGTAGCATATCCAAGCAAGACGGAGACATGTTGCACAACACATGCTGCAACACTTAAGTTATTATTATGGTGCATCTTTTGCAGGAACTGCAGCGGGACATAGAAAAACACAGCACAGGTGTGGCGTCAGTATTGAACCTGTGTGAAGTCCTGCTGCATGACTGTGATGCCTGCTCTACGGAGACAGAATGCGACTCTATCCAGCAAGCCACCAGAGGGCTGGACAGACGCTGGAGGAACATCTGTGCGATGTCCATGGAGAGGAGGCTTAAGTCAGTACTACTTAGATTTACACAGACCCTAACCCTCGATGGATTACATTCATGTGTGTCATCTTGCTTCTCTCATTTCTTGTCTTTTTTTGTACAGGATTGAGGAAACATGGAGGTTGTGGCAGAAATTTCTGGATGATTACTCCAGATTTGAGGACTGGCTAAAAACCTCAGAAAAGACAGCAGCCTTGCCCAACTCCTCTGGAGTTCTCTATACCATCGCTAAAGAGGAGCTGAAGAAGTTTGAGGTGCGTTTCATTACTGCATTTGCATTTCTTCTGGCTTTGCCTATATCTAAATATATCTGAATATATAATATAATGCAACTGCATATATTTGATTGTGCTCTTTAGATAAATGCAAATATTGGTCTTAAAGTTTCCTGTTAAAGAAAAACAAAAGTGCAGAGAAGTCTTTGACAAATGGTTACTGTAGTAGCGAGGAAACGGAGAGAAGGATAAGTGTCATGTTGCTAAAACTTGTTTGCACTGGTCTCTTCAGCTGTTCCTGCTCATCACTCTGCATGTGCACATTCCTACCAGCTGAACTGTAGCCAAGACCACTTTTATCTGCCTTGTTTCTGTCTACATACAAACCTAATTCTCTTTAGATGCTAAATTTGAAGATTTAAAGATGTAAAGCTAAACAGCTGACATGTGCATTTGGTAACTCTCTTAGGACTTCTCTGATTGTTTTCTTTAAGTAGTTTGTGATATTTAAGTAAAAAATCAATGCCAAAGGTTAATACACACTGTGACTGAAGTTATAATGTGTGTGTGTTTTAACACAGGCCTTCCAGCGTCAGGTGCAGGAATGCCTTACACAGCTAGAGCTCATCAACAAACAGTACCGTCGGCTGGCCCGGGAGAACCGCACAGACTCCTCCTGCCGTCTCAGAGAGATGGTGCATGATGGGAACAGACGATGGGATAACCTGCAGAAAAGGGTGGCAGCCATCCTGCGCAGACTCAAGGTAGCGGTCTGAGCTTCTGGCTTAAAGGCTGTGAGGCTGTAAGATTAGCTGGTTTCCTTTCTGTGGATGAACATAAACTCTTTTTATTCCTTTTAACCTCAATAAAAACTGTTATTGAGAATGTTGTTACCACGCTGACTTTATTAAGAATTAAAGTATGACGAAAAGCAATGAAAGCATCTCTTCCTACAGCACTTCATTAGCCAGCGGGAGGAATTTGAGACTGCGCGGGACAGCATCTTGGTGTGGCTCACTGAGATGGACCTCCAGTTAACCAACATAGAGCACTTCTCTGAGTGTGATGTACAAGCCAAAATCAAACAGCTCCGGGTAAGAACAGGCACAAAAAATCAGATATCCTGATCAGTTTGACTTTCCCCACCGAGCTGGGCTCAAATATGACGTGAATATGATGATATTTTGTGAGTAACATGATTCCAGAAAAGCAAAAACATCAAAAGGTACTTGTGTTTGTGTAGGCGTTCCAGCAAGAGATCTACTTAAACACAGCGAAGATTGAGCTGGTGTTCAGACAGGGCGAAGCTCTGATTGAGAAGAGTGAACCTCTGGATGCTGCTGTCATTGAAGAGGAGCTGGAGGAGCTGCAAAGATACTGTCAGGAGGTGTTTGGACGAGTGGAGAGATACTACAAGAAGCTCACACGACTTCCTGTAAGCAATAGTAGCAAATATGAATACAATGAATACGTTCAAATGCGTTTGGTAAAACCACTGATCATCTGTCCCTCTTAGCTGGTAGATGATGAACTTGACGGTTCGGACAGAGAGTTGGACATGGAGGAAGGCGGAGACCTTTCTGAGCTGCAGTGGGGCGTTGACGCTGCACCGCGAGCATCCAGCCGTGCAGCCTCGGGTACAGCGGCCCTCATCCGGGCCGACCGCTCAGGCCGAGACACCCCAGCCAGCGTGGACTCCATCCCCTTAGAGTGGGACCACGACTACGACCTGAGCAGAGGTCTGGAGAGTCCTGGAGGAGGAGGAAACGGGGAGAGAAGCAGAGGGGAAGATGAGGAAGATGAGTATCTGAGGACAGCTGCCACGGTGCTGTCAGGTTGGTCTGAATGATTCCGTAACCCTAAATATGTGGTTTAATTAGGAAATTTGACCCACTACTGAGGTGATGGCGCTGAATTACCGCATTTTCTTTAGAACGATTTGTTTTTTCTTGCTAAAAAGCAAAACGGATGGAGCAGGAAGAAGGATGGATCCGAGGCAAACATTACAAACTGGCATCGCTGTAGCTGCCCGCATTAAACACACTCGTGTCTATATCATAAGTAGTGTATGTTGTGTCTTTCTCCCCAGATGTAGTTATCCCAGAGAGTCCAGAGGCCTATATAAAACTGACTGAGAAAACACTGAAATCATCCTCTGGTATGAAACAATATGAGTTAGGGAAGCATGCCAAACTCAACCCTGCAGATTTTAACATCATTCAGGCTAGAAGGTCCACCATCCACAGAAATCTCTTTATACCTGCATGTACAGATGAAATCATCACTAAGTCCTGCTTTCGGTCACTACATACTATATTTGTTTGCTTTGCTTCTCATTAACATCATTCATGACGAGCATAAAAACCTGATTTCAGTTTTCCGGCCTGTGATGACTTGTCCTTGTGTTGCATGTTGGACTAACGCATGACATTTTAGCATCATCATACATCAACAGCATGCTAATGAAACCAGTTTTAATGGGAAAAAACCCAAAAAGTTTCCTTAAACTGTTGTTTGGTCACCACTCAGGTGAGCCCGGCCAGCTCGAGGCCAGTCTGAGACAACTGGACCAGGCTTTGGATGCAGGACGTTACCACCTGCAGCAGAGAGAGGCATCTGCAAGCCGCTCCAGCCCTGACATCGACTCCACATACATGGGCTATGTGAGTCTTCCCATCTTCATCAGCTACAATATGCTCTCTTAAATCAATGAGTGATGTTTGTTTTGTGGTATGAATTGTCTCAGTCTAGACGTCTTGTATTACGCCTGTGATTTCTATCTTTTAAACTGAATTACTATTTCATAGTAATCACATTAAACCTTTTAAATCCTCACAGATGCGTCTAATGGGAGAGTGTCGTGGTAATATAGATGCGGTGAAGAGAGCAGAGGGAGAGCTGACTGAAGAAGAAGACGACATGCTGGGACTCAGAAACCCCACCAACACAGACACGCAGAGTGCTGGTCAGTTGCACCTGCACACACCGCACAGCTCACCGTTCACTGCTAGTCGCATTGGGTCATTTGATTTTTCTTATGTAGGTGTGATCGAGCGCTGGGAGTTGATCCAGGCCCAGTCTCTTAGCGAGAAACACAGGCACAAACAGAACCTACAGCAGTGGCAGCAGCTGATCTCAGATCTGCAGACCATGAGAGCTTGGTTGGGTCAGTCGGAGGCCGAGCTCAACCAGCTGCGAGGGCTAGATCTTAGCACAGACATACAGACCATCCAGCAGAGAATCAAGAAGCTCAAGGTCGGTGTGGATATGTGTGAGATTTGATCCAACTGTCATGACGGTGGCTGTATTTTCCTCCCACAAAAGCATGCACACACCTTTTCATGCTTATAAAACATGTCACTATACTACAAATACACCATTATCTCTGCTGGCATATTATCTGCTCCCAGCAGCACCATGAAGTCCAGTCTGGTTCATGACCCAGCAAAACACATTTTGTTCTCTTCCTTTCAGGAGCTTCAGAAGGGGATGGATGCTCACAAGTCAGAGGTTCTGTCCATCAACCTCAGCAGTGCAGACTTCCTTCAATCAGAGCCCGACTCTGAGGAGGCATGGGAGCTGAGGGACCAGCTGAAAGAGGTGAACTCTCGCTGGGATTGGCTCAGTAGCTCACTGGAGGACTGGAGAGAGGAACTGCAGAGAGCATTGATGCAGTGCCAGGTACTAAAGACTTCATTACTGCATTACTGCTGCACAAAATAACTTTCTAATACAAAGTCCATCTTCATTTGATCTGTTTTTATTTGAAACATGTACAAGTGAAAGACATTTTTATTTTGTAGGAGTTTCATGAGATGAGCCACGGCCTGTTGCTGTGGCTGGAGAACATCGATCGCAGGAGGAATGAGGTGGTGCCCATTCCTCTGCAAGCTCATCGAGAGACACTACGAGCTCATTACAAGACATTAATGGTATATTTCTTTAATATCTTGCTTTGTATATGTTTTCCTGTTAATTATATAAGTCAATGTTTTATCCAGCGGCTCAGGAATCAGGATTTCGGCAATAAATGCAAAATTATCCATAATATTAGCATGAAAATGTTGATAAACAGAAAGAAACAAAAGCACGTCTTTGCTGGAGAGTTTTTAATGTATGTTTTTCATGTTTCATGATTTCTATGTGAAAACAAGTTCTTATTTATTAAAATGCATAATAATGGCCATAATAAACTAAATCTGTCAGAAATAGTTTATAGCAGGTCAACTAAATGGAAAACATCCCAAATGACAAAGATCGTCCTCTCAACCCTAATATTCTGAAAACCTAAAACGTTGTGAGAAAGTAAGATAAACTTCACACGTCAAAGTACACATGTTCAGCGTTGCCTTTATCGTCCTGCAGCAAATTCAACGTGAGCTGCTGGACTCGCAGCAGAAAGCTTCGTCCCTTCAGGAGCTCTCCACTCAGCTGCTCGTCAACATTAAACCTCAGACTCAGCTTCAGGGGAGCGAGTGTCTGGAGGCCCAGGAGAAGGTTCATGTTATCTGGAACAGGCTAAAACTCCTTCAGAGGGAGGTCAAGTCAGACCTCGAAGGACTGGAGAAGAGACTGGAGGCTACGGATGCACAACAGGTCAGAGGATGTGAACCTCACTCTGACAGGAGGATACATTACTTTGTTTTTATTTTTATCTGAGTGTTTACATCACTCTTTTTATTTTCAGTCTTGCCTACCTCTTCCAATGGACAAAGCAGAAATCTGTGGATCTAAGTCAGAGGTGACCATCCAAAGCCGCAGACGATTGGTAATGTCCTTCCTCATAATGTCCAGTTGGGGGCATCAGCTTTTGAGCTCAGCAAATAACCACTTTCCTAATGCCGCAAATTCCTTTCTTTCCTCCATTTAAACCTTTTATAGATTCTCCCAGCCTTTTATTTTTGATTATGAAAATGTTTTCCTTTTGCACAAAGCTCTGCTAACATGTACATGAAAAATATTGTTAACTCCTCCCACCCCTCATTTTTGAGACATTTTTGCTGCCCCACACCATGTTGATATGTCAATACTACAAGAAAACCTGGCTTTTCGTTTTACTATCAAATCTCCATTAACCTTTACTTTTGTTTTTAAAAAACTGTTATATTTAATAGCTGCTTTTTGTTAAATTTCATGAGCTTATGTTGTCTGAATATTGGTAGTCTTGAGAAGCCGGTTTTCTTGGTTCAGAAACTCAGTCACCGTCACGAATTATGTTGCTGCTCTTTGGTTACTGATGATTCCTAGCAATGTTATGGCTCTCTTTATGTTGTTTTCTCTCATCTGAAGCTTTGTCTTTATTTGCCCTTGACTGAAACATTCTTTTCTTTCTTTTACCCCTCCCTGCTCATTACGTGGTACAGCCCCGAAGCAAAAGTAGTCAGGCCCACCCAGGACACCCTGAGAGCGGCCCACGCCACAGGTACCTCTCTCCTGGACTCTAGAAACATGGGACAATGATGGAACCAAGGTTGCAACTACCTAGAATCTTAAAATGTATTTTAAAAGAAAGAATAAAAATAAAACTGAAACATTTTTCCTCAGTCATTTTTAAAACAATCAGGCGAACAGGATCTAGTTGAAGATTTAGTGTTATCAGGTTATTCTGATTAGCTTTAACTCAGCGTTCCATGATCTTCCCTCTCTCTAGAGACCATGTTGTCAACTCTTAAATGAGCCGGGAATCGCCAACATCTGGCTGCTCCCTTTCTCCTTTAAATGTTTTATTTCCCTGCTTCTCTTTGCCCTGCTGCTTTTGGAATGGCATCATGAAATATCTTTTGCTTATCCCTTCTGACTGACTGTGTAATACTCTCTTCAGCCACTAAATGGCCCTAACTGCCTCAGAGCCCAAGTCTTTAGCTTTGTTTTTTTTCTCATGCTTCCTTCCTGTTTCATTCTCTTCATAGTTTTACAGCAGGATATGATGCTTTAACTCCTGCCGGGTTTCCTGCTTCTCTAACTCCCACTCTCTCCCCCATTTCCACTCTAGATCTTTTATCCCACCTTCTTCTGACTCTCATCGTTTTTAACTTTCTGACTTTTATTAACACACAGATCTGGTGAAGACTCAGCCTAAACTAGTATTGCCACAAGTGTATCAAGATTTAATATTTTTTTTGTTCCCCCTGATAGCATCATATGTATAAGAGGCAGAACCTATCATGCTGAGCGGGGATTGATGATGCTCTCACAGCTGCAGTATTTTAGGAAAGCTAAATGAAAGTGGCTGCAATGTGAGTAGATGAAGGGATGCGAGGGTGATTGACCCTCCTTCATCTTCAGTGAGGATGAGTCACAGTAAGAACATAATGTTCCTCCCCTTGAAACTTGGATCCAACTGTGGAACTCTCCAGAGAAGTTTTTTTGGCATTTTTCCATCTTGTGTTTGGAATGATACGTGGCATTGAACTCTCACATAGTCGGCTAAAAAACCAGTGTAACTCCCCCCCTTCGGAAAGTTACAGCCCACTATCCACAAATGTTTTTGGTTAAAATCTTTGTTGTGCTTATGGTTGGTGTTCTTGCACCTCTTGTGATTCTTGACTAACTTTCCTTGTTAGATTTATTTACTAGATATGTGTTTTAATGTTGTCTTGCTGTGTGTGTGTGTGTTGGTTTTTCCCTCTTTTGTCACTGATGAGTATTTGCAAACATAATTTTACTGTAGTGTCCTCTCTAGATTAACATGTCTTTTCTTTGTTTTCAACCTGTTGTTCCCCAGCTCTATAAAATCCCAGAATCAAGACTTCAGACTTCTTATGTTGTTTTTAGTCAGCACATAACAACTAAAGATTTTAGCATTTTCAAAACAATCTGACAGTTTTCTATTGGATATCTTATTGAATCAGTAATCTATAAATCTATAAAGCTTTTCAATAATTAAAGTTGTAGGTTTTTACTGACAGCATATGATGAATTTAGCTACATATGATCTATAAAATACATATCCAAGAATAAGATCCTAACTAATCAACTTTTTTAAAGCCCATAAGGTTGGAGCCCAATCTGCAAATATTTGTGAACTCAGGTCTGCTCTCTGCTGTGTTTCACTTTTGTCCGTCTTCCTGCAGCCAAAGCAGATCACCAGGCGCCGCTGGCTGCGTTTCCTCCCGTTCTGACCTTCCGGATGGCGTCTCCTCTACAACGTCCTCCTCCTCCTCAAAGGATCAGTCTTTCCTGCTTCGGGTCTTCAGGGCCGCACTCCCCGTCCAGTTGCTCCTGCTGCTCCTCATCGGCCTGGCCTGCCTGGTGCCCATGACAGAGGAGGACTATAGCTGCCATCATGCCAACAATTTTGCTCGCTCCTTCCATCCAATGCTGCGTTACACCAACGGACCTCCACCCATATGAGGAGCGACAGATTTTCTTTTTTTCTACCTACTGCTTTGCCAAGGACTCCACTGACTCCTGTGAATGTCTCCTCCTCACCCTGTGCCCTAAAGCAACTAACTGTCCCCCTGCTGAGGGGAGACTTGCATTATGAAGTAGTTTAGAAGTGATTTGAGGACTTCTCTCTCTAACATTGCACACCCACTCTCCTGAAATCACCTCAACCCTTTAAAAAAAACTTTCCAGAAAAGAAAAGGACCTTCATCTGGAGACTCTTCCTCCTTTGTCCAAATATGGTGTTTTAACTTAAATGTGTATAATATTTTTAAGGTTTCTGAGCAAACCTGTGAAATCATTGAAAAATGAAACACTATTTATATACTGTTATGTTGGGAGCCAAAGTAAGCCGTGCTTTTTGTCCATGATATCCAGTGCTGCTACTATTTATTTAGTTTTCAAACGGCTAATAGCTTGTTAGCACTGATGAAGCTAAAGCACCACCTTTAGTGTGGGATATTGTACCTGTAAATTATAGAGTAGGCCTGCCGTTTGAGTAGCAATCATTCACAGTCTTAGGTGTGAAGAGTTTCATTCCAAAATGTCACATTTGAAGATCTGCTCAGACAAAAATGACGGGAACAGCACAGAAAACCGTGTGAAAAATGAAGGGTAGCAATTTTTTTTCCTTTCAGGATTGTGCTTGTCTCTGAAAATGAAATCTTCACACGATGTTAAAGCTAAAAACTGAACTTCTAGCACTGTTAAAGGTACTGCACTGAAGCCCTCCAGCCAAGCTGGCATACATCTCTCCTAAAAGCCAATGCTTGTGTTCTTGTTTTAATGCCAGTATTTAATCTACTGGGGGAACTATATGAAAGCAAATAAAGTTTCCTCAGTTGAAAAAGTTCATTCAACTGCTTTGTATTTTGTTTGAAAAGCTTTTCAGTACAGGCAGTTATTTTTTTATCTTTTTGTTTGAGGACGCACTTGAAACTCCCCCTGCTTTTAAGAAGGTCAAACAATCACAGGTAGTGTTTTAGCTGATGGCTGTGACACGGCACAGTGCGCTTTGTAATAACTGCGGTAGTTATTCTGTGCTGAAGAGAAATCAGCATCTCAGCATTGTTAAAACAGAATCTGTTAAAAAAAACTGAATTATGAAAATGGTTATTTATGTATGTACAGTTTGCTAATTCATGAAGATTAATTTCTTTGCAAATAATAAAACATGAAGTATTTACTTTTGTGTATTCTCGCACTTTATTTTTGGATGCAAACTCAAGAGGAAACTTGCTGAGAAACAGATCTATTTATGTGCAAAGTAAACAAATGATGGTCATGTCCCGTTTGTTTGGATTTACACTTATCTGGGATAAAGTTTAATGACCCGCTAATTTAGGACAAGATGTGAAAAATACATCTGCAAAGACCAGGTAAAAGCTGGACAGCTCTTTTCTTTAATACTGAAAAAAATTCTGCTTCAGAATATTTTCAGCTATTTAACAACCCAAGAAAATGATGCTGATCTAGTTCCAGGCTTTCCAGTTCTGATGGTGTGTCTGGTTTGACTGCATGAAAAGCTGAGTAAGAAAATTCCAAGAATTCTGAGCGTATCCAGCATCAGCTTTAAAAACACACAGAATAAGGAAAGGCAATAAAGCTCGAGTAACAGAACATCCCCAGTACCGGGATCCCTCCAGGGGAAATGGTTTTGTATGGTGTGGCTAATAGCTAATGGTCTGGTGTATCCCCCCCCCTCTCTAACACAGGCATAGAAAAATATTTTAAGCAACATCTAAGTGGTGGTGGTGGGAGGACACTGGAGAGCAACACCGGCTTCAGTATCTTTCCCAAGGACACTTCAAACTTGCAGACATTAGTGCCTGAGCTACAGCCACTCTGACGACCATCGTCGTCACAAACGGCTGCATTGTTTTAGATTTTTTTTTTATTTCTTCTGATTATCAAACCACAATATATTGACGGGAGTTTAGCTGGATGAAAGACAAGATCCGAAAAGGTCGACTATTTTCACCCAGGGGAAACTCTTGCTGTATATGTTTTGTGACATGAAATGAAACCTGTTAACAAAACAGGAAAAATATGAGTTAATTGTTTTATTCCTCGTTTAATGACTTCTACTTTTCAGGTTATAATCGGACATCTGTTCCAGATGAGTTCTTTGTTTAAATTCCTTATGATTACCAGGTTACATCACACTGTACTTGTTTAGTCCCTGCCGAAATCGGAGTCACACTTTGCAGTAGTTAAAATTATTTTTCTGACATTAAAAGTTTTTCATCCATTTATGTAAGAAAAAAAAGTACCAGGATGAAAAAGAAATTTGTTTTACAGAAGTTTCTACAAAAGGTTGAATCTTTAGATTAAATTTGGATGGATTTATAATAAGTCTGTGTAAAAACTGCTCATTGACAGGAGAATTTATATGAAAGACATTTGCTTTCACTCAAGATTTGTGTTTTACTCTGCTCACATCATGTTTGGATTACAGCTTGAGAGCTGGGCATGCTTTCTAAGCTTTGCAGTCACACAGTTGAATGGCAACTAAAAAGAAACATATATATACATTTACTGATACCTTATTTATTAGGTTGAATCCAATTCTGAAATAAAAATGATGACATACGAGCTGTGACACTCGGGTTAACAGACAAGTATATCAAGCCAAACCTATGTAGCTGAAAGGTAACAGCTTGTAGCTTTAATGTAACTGAAGCAATTGCATCAACAATAAAATGTATGCATCAAATTAACAGATGCAACCAATATCTCTTTCTCTGCGTGTGTCGTTAGCCTCAACACTGATGACTCATACCTGAACACACAAATAAACACATTTTGTACATAGCTAATTTAAGGAAAAAAGTAGCAAGTAAGCGTAAGGAGCACATTTGCACACAGACAGCAGGATAACACAAAGCTACCAACGAATTATTTTGGCTTCCTTTAACTTATAAATCAGTGCTGCCAGATTTGATCTCGCCATTTGTGGCAAACCTAAATTAATTAGACCTTAAAATAAGCTAAAAATTATAAGCGTGCATATTGTACACAATACCTGATGCTTCTTCTTTAACAGTTATTTAGTGTTTAATCATCCTTTATATATGCAAAAGTAAAAATAATGCCCATTGGCCCCTTAAATCCAAGAGGAAGTGCACTTTGGTCAAAACGAATACACAGAAAAATTAGCTGCTCATCATTTCAAATCACTGTAGCTAACAGGGTGTTAAACCATGACCCTTTTTTGGAAATAAAAAGCAGTGCTAAAAGGCTGTTAAAGACTTAGAATCACAGACTTTATGAAAGGCAGCAAACAAGGTTAACTGCAGCAAAACTCAGATTGTTCTGAGTGACTGCAGTTCTAGCTATAAAATCATTTCACCTTATTTATAAATAATTCTTTCATGAAATTAAATCTGATATAATCTTTAACTCCTGCAGCTGAACGGCACACACACTGTCTACAAAAATGCCTTTTGATCATCTCATAGCAAGTGGGTGCAGTCAGAGCGAGACCCTCCATACTGCAGGACGCTCGGAGCCGATGGGGCTCTGCTCAGGCCCTCGTCGCTGCCTCGAGGTCCTGAACTGGAACCAGCTGGGGAGCTGCTGCCGCTGCTGCTGGTGAGGGGGGCATCTTTGAAGGTTTCTGACTGGTCGGATTTGACTGGGAGATGAAGGCGGTGAGCATCAAGCATCTCCAGAAGCAGGTCATAAAGCGGCACTTTGTTTTTACACTTCATGCTGTAAAGGTGTTCCATGCCCTTATTGCTGCAGAGTGTAAACAAGAAACGTCAAGCTCTGCATTACGTCAACAATTAAAACAACATTTTTCCTATTCTCCGTACATTGAGATGTCATTTTGTACATGAAGGTTCTGTTATATAAAATACCAAACTGCCTAAATGCATTTTGTGTGATGAAGGGTTGAGTGAATTTCCGCCATGCTGCACATTTATAAAGCAGGTTGGAAAAAATACACACTCTTTAAAGTGTATACATGAATTTAAATATTGCTTGTGCACATGGTGTTATTCACATACATGTGCTTCCTCGTGGGCTCCATAACAAAACAGGCATTTCTAGTTTTCCATATCACTACAAATACCTTCATTGGTGCTGCAGTAAATAATAGTATATTTATATTTACAAGACCATATTTTCTTTTAAACTTGGTTTTTTTTTTTTTTACTGTTTTTATCTAATGTTCTTTTACCCCATTTTCTCTTTGTTTTTTTCTTTTGACTAATGCTTCTTATTTTTCAATGTTTCAATGTCTCTCCAAAGCACTTTAAACAACACAGTCTTAGAGTTGTCGTAAACAAATAAACTACCTGCCTCACAGGGCTGATAATAATAATAGTGGTGTGTTTTAAATGCATTTTGATTCTTATAAAAGAGTGCGACAAGACAGTGATACATCAGGAGATGTATCAGACGATGCTTGTTAATAGAACTGATCCAAAAAAAAAGAAAACATCAGATTTGAATGACTTGAAAATGTTTGTGATCTTTAAGACAAAAATCAATAAATAGATGTTAAATTTAAAACAAAACTAAAACTAAACAGTTCTATAAGAAACCAAACTTAAGGGAAGCTCTTTAGACAATTCCAAGGCCTAGAACAACATGTCTGAATCTAATGAGTCTTTAATGCCTTTTCTAATTTGGTTTTACCTCATGTGCCTGATGTGGGAGAGCAGTAGAAGCAGCTGGGCCTGCCTCCTCGCCTGTTGCTGAGCCGAGAATCCCGATTGGCTGATATGATGTATGAGCGCATCGGTGATGGTGTCCAACATGTTCTGCACTGCCGCGCTGTCGTGGAGGGGCTCCATTGTGCCAGTGCAGAAAGAAAAGGCACCTAACAAATTAAATCCACCTGTTTATTTGTTTTATGTGCATTTGCCTTATTGTATGGCTTTTATTACTCTCTTATAGAAGACGAGCAATAAAAGCCAAACAAACTTGCTTGTCAAATTAATAAGCTGCAGTGATAAAACTCACTCAACTACTGATTGTCACAACAAAAAAATATTCAGCTTTATTAGACACAGTTAGAGCTGACTCACACGTGGACATGGAAGCAATAATTCAGGATGCAGAATTGTTATTACAGAGTACTCAAAGGTTTATTGTGCTCCAGCGGCTGAGCAGCTAGTGTCATCCCACTGGTATTTCAGTCTTCTCAGTTTCCCATATAAAATATCTCAATCTCCAGGACAAACACAGCCCCCTGTGCTGTCTCATGTTGTCGTGGCAACAGTTATTGGGCATATTGACGATACAGGCCTTGCCAGAACACTCTGTTCACCTAATGTGTCTGAGCAGCACTCAGAGCTATACCTCTGTAGGTGTAGTTTGACACTGTTCAATATTTACTCTCAGGAACAGAGATGGAAACCCGTGATGTGGCGTGTGTGCAAACAAAACTGTCAAAAAGTGGATGTTTTTATAGGCAGGCAAAAAAAAAAAAAAAAAAAGAAAAAAACCTGATGCAGACTGGCAATGTTTTCAGGCTCGTTCTAAAAAAATGTTTAACAAAAAAGGAGATTAAAATTGTAAACACAGGCAGTCAATATGGCGTATTCTCATCGAACATTTTGTCTTACCAGAGTTGAGTAAGATGATGGCTTTAAGACAGAGGAATTCCTCAGGTTTGAGTTTAAGCATGCGAAAACGGGAAGCAGTAGCCAGCAGCATGTCGAATATTTCAGTCATGCCCTCAACGCAGTCTCCTTCATTCCTGGAGAGAGAAAAAAAAATCAAGGCCAGTAAAACAGAAGAGTCATTGAGGATATGACAAACACAAGATCATAATATTTGATCTACAGAGCAGTCAAACGAGGAAGAATCTGGTTTCATCTGCATCCACAAGGCTTTTCAAAGACAAGTAATGGGTTAAAACACTTAATGCTCCATTTGTCAGCACAGTTTAAAAGAGAAGGAAAGATGGATAATATCCAGCAATTTCAGTGCAAGATAAACTTGGACAGCACAGAGACATGGGAATGTGTCAACTCTGACCCACAGCATTTTAGTCATCATGTCCAATTGCTGAGGACACTTACTCAGAGGCCAGGTTTCAGAGATAATACTCTGTAATACAGATGTGAATCAGATGGAACCATCAGTGTAAAAGCTCTGCCTGTCTATATGTCTCCCTCGTCCCTCTCGCAGTCTCCCCTGCTCTCTCTTTTTCTCCGAAGCAGATGCTGTGGCTTGACCAGCCTGTTTACTGTGAACATGGGGGGAAACGGAGGGAACAACTTGTGCCTGCAAACCAGAAAACAACCACGGCCTCGTGTCTCCCCGCATCTCTATTTTCTCTTCATCTCTGTTCATCATTCGCCTCCCTCTCCCTTGCTTCCTTCCCTCTCATCTCTCCTTCTGCTGTCCTTCTTTTTCCATCATTCTTTGCATTGAGGTTTTGATTAAATCTCAGGCTTGGTTGCCAGCTCAGCACAGTAATGATTAGGGGGTATTTCAGGTTAGAGAGAGGCTGCTCTTCTCTCCATGGGGAACATGTAATTAGTCTTTCACTCTCTGACAGATGTGTTGGGATGGCACAAAGGCTGGCAAGGTGTGAAATGGAAAATCTACTATGCTGATATATTACTCTTAAGATCTCCCAGAGATGGAGGAAATGTGGAGGAAAAGCGTGGGCCGAGAGATATAAAAGTACACAAACGTGTTTGTCTGAGAAAGTCAGAAAAGATTCCTCTCTACCTGTCCAGTATGAGGTCCTGTGCAAAGATGAGCTTGCCAGGACAGTGGATGGACCTCCAAATGAGCCCGATCATCAGCACCTCCAGCCATGAGCTCTCAAGCAGCAGGACTTGATCGTGAAGAGATAGCTGTAGAAACCCTTAAAACACACAAAAGCGCACATTGTTAGCCATTTTTGTGGAAAAGACCCTACAATGAGAATCTCGATTTGTTTCTGATCATATTTTTTCCCTCCTACTAAACATTCAAAACATTTGCTTGTTCTTCTTTTTAGACCGTACTGCACAACTTGGAATCCATCTGCTTTTGTAAGGAGCCTTATCGCCGAGTCTCAGCTGTCTCAATTCATCTATAATTACATTTAATTCAGACGGTCCCACCCCTCCATACTTTGCCTGGGACCCTTCACAATTAAAACTGTGTGTTTTTGAGCTTTTAGTGACGCACAAGGTCGCAATGCCTCTAAAAAAGGATTTACTCTCCCTGTCAGAAGCATGTGTGAATCTGTTTGTTTGACTGTGACACGCCTTAGACTGCATTTAAGCTCAATGGGGTGCCAGCAGATTGACCAAACAGTCCCCTCAAAGGTGATGACTGTAATGACCATCACCTTAATGGCTCTGAATCTGAGGCTCATGTGTTCACAAGGTCTCCCATCTCTTTGCTATAGTCTAACAAACCAGAACCATCTGCATTTGCACACAATGTGACGAGACACTGATTCCAGACTAAGGTTACAAGAACAGTTAAAAGATGCTACATTAGAATATAATTAATTATTTTTTATGTATTTCTTTACATTTATAAAAGCTTATTATGTGGAAAGTAAGTGGAGGAAACAACAGAAAATGTCTACTAGTACTGTAATATTTCCCAACCACATTACTACACTATGTTCCAACAATATTATATTTATTTTTGTTTATTATTTTTTATTATATTTCATCTAAATGACAGTCAGCGTAATTTTTTGAGCCATCGACTGATAGGGTCATTCAAATGTGACTGAACAAACCTACTGATGATTAAAGTAGTTTTCATTTTTCAAAAATAAAAACTGTCCCACATTATTACGCACAACATAGTTTCAAAACATTTTATCAGCTGAAAATAATAATTTGTTGAATTTGCAGAATTAGGAGCTCATATTTATTTAAATCAAACTCTGTTCCAGTCAAAATCATCTTAATAGGTTAAGTTACTTTTTAACATGGGATCCTTATCGCACAGCAGCATCACCGTTCTGCATCTGTTGAACTTTTTGGAGAGTTTCTGCCTGAATTAGTGCCAACTGCTTCCCATCCTCATAGATCTAATGTTTTAGGATGCTCCAAAAGATTCTTAACAGGGTGGAGGTCAGGGGAGGAATGGGGGGGGGGGGGGGGGGGGAGTGGATGGGCCCCCGTGGGTTTCCTCCTTTTTCCCCCAAAAACACGGCCCGGGTGCTTTTTTCTTTTG
>JBAMHX010000025.1:13276017-13293135 GCA_037177515.1 Pseudomugil tenellus | reverse complement strand
TAATTGTTGTAATTTGCATGTTACATATAGCCAGTAAATATTGTTTTTGTTTTCCATTCCAGAAAAACTATTAAATTTGTGTTATTGAACTTTATTTCTTTCATGCTCAGGGATTTTAAAAAACCCACCTTATTTATAATCTTTTAAATAAAAGGATCCTTTGTGTTCAAAATAACTTTCAGAATACATTTTGAACCCAGTGAAACCAGTGTCATTGCTCACATAATTAAACAATTGTTTTTATGTCCTCAACTAAATTAAAGGTGAATAAATCTTTCCCTTTTTAGAAAACAAACTGGATAAATATCAGGCATGTTATCCTATTTGTTGTTACCTGAATGCATGTGTGCATCTCAACAGCAAAGCAAATTAATCCATAAGTTAACCTGCATCTCTGGTTGGTATTTTGCCCAGTTTCATTGATTATTCTGGATAAAATCAGCCAGTACTTCTAAAACATCACTGCACGTTAAAAATCACCTTAACCCACCCCACATTATCCCGATACGAGTCAGCAGAGTTCAGTAAAAACATTGTCTGTTCTTTGAAGCGCTGTAACAAATGCATACTCTGACATGGTTACTTCACTCCATAGTGGGCCTGTGATAGAAGAAAAACAGAAGGGGGGAGCGGAGGAATCATAATCAGCCTTTCAGCACAAGTTCATCTGCCCCTCCTTTTAAGACCCCCTCTCCTCAATGCGGCATTCCTGCTTTGATATCAAAGGTCCCCTGGTTACTCAAAGCCTGAACAAAAGCGTTTTCATCTGGTTGGTGTGCAAATCCCTTCTCTTACTCTAATAAAAGTAAGAGCCATTGATGTAACCCCCCCCCCCCTGCCCCCCCAAAAAGCTACAAAAAAATAATTCAAGACTGTTTCAAAGAGATTTTTTGTTTCTATCATTACTTAATTTTTAAACAACTTAATTTCATTAAAATATAGCCCAACCATGTAAAGGATGTTAAAACTACTGTGTAGCAGCGCTGTAAGAGACGCTCACCTGCTCATGTGGACGTGGGATCGATATCCTTCACAGCCTCCTCAATCACCTCGATCACTTGAGCCATCACTTCTGCACACTTTGCCGACTGTTTCTTCTCTACTTTGCGAACTGCTCCTCTGCTGGGGGAAGAACCTCTTGCTGAGCCACTTTTGTTGGGTTCCTCAGACAGCACTGGGAGCTTCTTCTGTCTTGAAGGACTTGCAGCTGTTGCGTTGTTGCTAAGGTCGTTGTCATAACCCGCCAAGGTTTCCACTTTCACAGGGGGATCCTCGATCACATCTGCTGCATTCAGGACCACCTGGACAGGAAGATGGATTTCAGGGATTCTTCTCTCCTGTGACGGGGAGGCTTTTTTCCCTCGGTTGCTCTGTTCGCCATCCACCATGATCTCTGCAAACTCTTCCTCAAACACCATTTCTTCACTTGAGTGCACCTGCTCAGCTTTCATTAAACTTTTTTGTGGTTTCTTCTGTCTCTTCTTCTCCTCTTCCTCCTCCTCGTCAATCATTTCTATTGGCACAGAATCGACCTCCATGGCAACACGGATTAGTTGAGGAGACTTTTTAGTTGGTTTTTTGCAGAAGAGAGGAACAGGGGTGTCAGTGATAACAAGCTCATCATTTTCAATTTCAATCTCTTCTTCTCTTGTTGCTTTCGCCTTGACTGGTTTTGGAATGATGGCTGATTTTGTGGAAGGCATTTTCTGTTTAGTTGCATCTTCTGACACTTTATCCACAGCGTCCTGAATGACAGCTTGGGCAATGACAGCACTTCTACTCTCAATTTCACTGGACTCATTGGTGTCTTCCTTCACTTTTTCTTTCTTCTTGCTACTCCCGTTCTTCTTACTTTTATGTTTCTTAACTGGCTCGGACACAGAAGCATGTTTCCCCTTCCCTGGTTTTGCCTTTTGGTTATGTTCAGCTTTATCTGGAGCGACGAGAACTACAGTCTCCATGACAACAGCAGTTTCTTCGCTTGGTACAACAGTAGGCATGGCTCTCTCGGTCCCCTCTACGTTGTTATTTTGTCCAGTGCCACCTTGAGCAACAGCACGAGCCACCTCTCTAACAGGGCTATTTTGCTTAGATGCCTGTTGCCTCATGCTCTTGGTCTCTATGGTTACCTCAGAAACGTGCACAGCCTGGGTGGTGACGGGTCTTTCAAGAGTTGGTGCTATAGGACTGACCACTGTAGTTTTAGGTGAGTTTGATTTAAGCGTCCTAGGCTGGATAACCTCAGAGTTCTCAATGCTGACAACACCGACTTTCTCAATCTCAGGTTCATAATTCTGTCTTGCAGCTTGAACATCTATGACGTTACCCTTTATTTTGTTAACGACAGGCTCCAGTTTAAGGGTTTTTACTCGCTGTACATGAGCCTTGAAAATAGGGTCTTCAGTGACAGCTGCTGTTTCTGGACCAGATGACTGCTTCTCCACTGCCACCTCGTTGCTCACAACATGACTGACCACAATTGAACTCTCTACAATGGGCACAACAGGCTCCTCCACAGCAACTTTGGGAATCTCTTTGGTGCCAAGACCAATGCAGATGGCCATGGCATCGCTACACGCATGTGGCTCCAGTATGGTGTTTGTGATAATCTTGGCCGTTTCTAATGGGGGCTCATATTCATTTGTTGCAGAAGCTGCATTTGCTGTTATATCTTCAAGAGCAGCACATGACTGAGATGGAATTTCACTTATTTGCGGCGGGATACTGCTGATAACCTTTTGAGCAGCTTCTATACTGGGCTCTTGAGGAACCGGGGAGGTCGCTGCAGCTGGAGTTGGAGTGACAGGCTTGACCTCTGCTGTGGACAGCCTGCGCCCTGTGCTGCTTGGGCCTTTAGGTGGTGTGGGTGGACCCTCATTTTCATCATCTGAGCTTTCAGACTGTATAGACTTTGGTGTGGCCAAGTTGTTCGCTTCTTCTGGGATGTCACTCAGCTGGTCATTTTTATCATCCACATCCTCTATAATGGCTGGAATCCATGATGGAGCTCTGTCTTCAGCGGATGGTGTACTCTGGATTGGAACCTGTTCTGCCAGAGCCTCTTGGACTGGTTCAGTTTGAACTGGTTCAGTTTGGACTGGTTCAGTTTGGACTGGTTCAGTTTGGACTGGTTCAGTTGGTTCAGTTGGTTCGTCATACTCTGAGAGAGGAACCACAGCTGGGGTTTCAGAGTCCTCCTCAGCTGGTCCGTGATCAATAGAAACTTGTTTTTCAACCACCTTCTTCCTGCGCCCTGGGAAGAACTTCCTTAGGGAGAAAGTTGACTCATCTTTTTGTGGCTCAGGCTCTGGTTGGACTTGTTCAGAAGGTTTTTCCTCAGGCTTTTCCTCAACTTTGGGCTTGTTTTTTACCATAACTAACCGTTTGAGCGTACTCCAGGGCGACTCACTCTTTGATACTGGTTCGGGTGCAGGGGTGGCTGCAGGGGCTGCAGGGGCAGGTTCGGGTGCTGGAGCAGGGTCAACAACAGGTTCAGCCACAGGAGCGGGGGCAGTTGCAGGAGCAGAAGGAGAAGCAGCAGCAGGAGCATCAGGAGCATCCACCACTTCACTCTCAAGAGTTTGAGAGGTTACCCCAGCAGCTTCACTTTTGGCTTCTTGGTCCACTTCAACTGTTGTTTTTGTTGATTCCTCTTCAACCTTGATGTCCTCCTCATCAGAATCAGAGGTCCTCCTTGTCCTCTTTTTGGGTCCACCCATGCACATCAGAGCCTCCCAGGAAACAGATGTGTCCATTTTCTTTTTAGTCTCTTCAGTGCTGCTGGTTATTTTCTCTGTGTTTTCAGTATTTGGTTCTTCCTCAGAGGGCTTTTCCTCCTTAGTCTCCACCTCTTCAGCACCCTCCTCTGCGAATGGAGCACTCTCAGAAGATGACAATACGGCAGATTTTCCTGCTTTATCACCTTCGTCTTCACTATCAGATTTTTTAACATATCGCTTGGGCGTTACAAATTTCTTAAAGGATGCAATGACGCCATCCTTTTTCTTCTCACTGTCAGATACCACTTCTTCAACTTCCTGGCTGGACTCTTTCTGACTCGCCTCTGCAACAACATGCTCCCCTGACGCTTCTGGAGATGAGGTTCCGATGTCCGATTTAGGAGCCTCGTCTGACTCTGTGGAGGACTGGAGGTGCACAGACGACTGCTCTCCAGAGTCTGTGAGCCTTCCATCGGACTCTTTCTTGCTCCTCTGTCTCTTCGTGGAAAGCTTCTTCAGGCCAGAGCCTGTGAAAAGTTTTTTCAAGGGACTTCCATGTTGCTTTGTTTTTTCTTGTGATGATTGCAGATCGCTCTCAGAGGTCACTTCTTCTGCACTGGGTTCTGGCTTTTGGTCCTCTTGTTTGGTTTCATCCTCAGGAGCGGCAGAACCAACAGAGGCCTCAAGGGAAGCACCAGATTTATCTTCGTCTGGAGAGGTTGAATGCTCTGATTTGTGCTCCACAGAGATTTCTGCCACCTCCTCCTTCGTTCCCTCCTCTTTCACAGCATTCTCCTTGGTTTCCAGCACTAAAACATCTTTGTCCTCCTTTATTTCCAGCTCTGCCGTTTCTTTCTGCTTTTCTTCAGCAGCAGTTTCTTCTGCCTTAGCTGCCTCTTCTTTTGCAGCTGCCTCTTCTTTTGCAGCTGCTTCTTCTTTTGCAGCTGCTTCTTCTTTTGCAGCTGCTTCTTCTTTTGCAGCAGCCTCTTTTTCCTCCTCTTCTTTCGTCTTCTTGACTAAGGCTTTCTTTCGCAGGTTTGAGAAGAGCCCTACGAAAAAGAGCTTCCTAAATGGGGACAGACCAGTCTCTTTGGGTGAAGGGACGTCTTCTTTCTCAGGTTCCTTCTCGGGTTCTTCTTCCTTGACTCTTTCATTGGAGGCTTCAGCAGCAACAGCAGCAGCACTTTCAGATGGTGCTTCAGTGGTTTCAGTTTTGTCTGTATCTTCAGTGACTTCAGGCTCAGCAGTAGATGCCTCTTTAATGTCTTCTTTTACTTCTGTTGTGCTCAGGCTGTTCTCTTTAGCACTGGTTTCCTCCTCATACTTTGCAGGTTCATTGGTCTCACTGACATTCTCTCCTTCTTTGACTGTCAACAACTGTACGGGATCCATTTCTTCACTTTTGTCTTTCTTCAGTGTGAATTTCAAGCCCACAATGGTGAAGATCTTTTTGAAGCTGACATCACCAGCATCTTCACACCTGTCATCAGTTGCCTTCTCTTCAACAGAGGAAATATCATTTGCATCAGAGGAGGACTCTTTATCCACTTTTTCGCCGTTTACTTGAGGAGTCACTTCGTCTGGGACGGCGTCTGTTGTCTCAGGAGCCTCCTCCTTCTGAGCCACAGATACACCATCTGGCTGGCCAACTGAAAAGACAAGAAAAGAAAGAACTTTGTGTAAGATGGTGATCAAATTTCTCAATTAGGCTCACTGCTGGTGTCATCCGTCCGAGTTACGTTGCAAAAAGATCCCTAATGACATCCCCATGACGTTAATATGAAGAGATGATTTACAACATTAAATTGGACAAATTTATGTAATGATGCGGAAATCAAATCATTTGCAGAAACAGTATAAATTACTGTATGTTTCATATTAATTATGAACTGAAAAACAACCATTTTCTGTATGAAAAATTAGAAATTCTCATTTTAATTTGTTAAGATACTTCATTGTATCCAACATTTGACTATTTAGATGAAATTAAGTTTTGCACATAAGAGACAAAAAAAAAAAGATTTACCACGAAGCAAAAAATTGTATCAAATATTCACAACACTTTATTATGTAATCGTCCTTATGGTTTGATGTGTTCATACCTTGGCAAGGTTTGTCTGGAATCACTTTTTATATCCAGACCGAAACACTTAAGTCACTCCTTGTTAGTGTGCGAGACAAACGATACATTAAAAGCTGAGAAAACAGACACAAACCCGCACATATAGCATGCCTGTGTGCCATGTCTGTCAGTGTTTTGACAGAGGAGGGCGTGGGGAAAGCAACAGCCTGCCAGGTCCTGCTTAGACCTCACAAGAGTCTGGAAAACTTCAAATCTGAGCCTCTGGGCTCTAAAAAAAGATCTAAATCATTAAATGCCTAGATATCAGGTTACAAGATTAAAAAGAAAGACATAAATCTGCTTAAACCAGCCTCAATGTGTCAAATACTCTCAATCCGTCAGTCCGCCGTACCCTACAGATTGTGAAAATATTGTTAAATAATGAGACAATAATAATTTAATCTAATTTAAAGTCAATGAAAATACAAGTAAGTAAATATCTGTAAGTAAATCTGATTTGTCTTTAAAAAAAACCAAAACATTATGCCACCACATCATTTCCTAAATTATAGGCATGAAGCTTCTCTCAGGGGCACGACGTTCCTAGAATATTTTAGCTTTCAAGTATAAAAACAGTTTTCACAACTGACCAGGAGATAAAATTGAGCAAAATGGACTTTGACCAAAATCTTAAGTATTTGATACTTAATTCAATCCAAGTGTCCTCCAGCAGTAACGCTTTTAAAGAGGACACACCCACATCTTCTGCATAGATTTGACTTGGAAGGAATGTGAGCTATGCTCTTCACCCCATCTTTCAGAAATGTATTTTAGGATGCTCTAAACATAATGTGAGCTTAAATGCCAGGAGAGTTCAAGAATGTTTGTTTTTTTCTCGGTTAAACCGCCTGTTCTCTGTCTGTTTAGTATTCAGTCTAAACAATACAGGACTCCCAGCTACCCCTCCTTAAAATACGTTAAATCCCCTTGACCCAAATTCCACCACAGCAGGATGGATGGGGACCCACCCCCCTACCCAAGGCACACAAATGCATACAAACACAATAGTCCTCTTTGCCCTCTTAAAATAAAGGAAAGGGGCAGGAGAGTCTTCCCATTATGGAGAAGAGCTACAACTTGAAATAAGTTTGAAATGTGTAGCTAATAAATACGATTAAAATAAGAAGAAATAAGAAGATAAAATAAGATAAATAAAATAAGATAAATAAAATAAGATAAATAAGATAAAATAAGAAGATTTATGTGGTTTAATGCTGTTTCGTGGCATTAGTGCAACATCACTGAAGATTCTCTCTCATACAGTCTTTTCGATGTTGGCTCAGTCAAATCTCTCATTAGACAAACCAGGTGACCAAAAACATAAAACAAATCAATAAAAATGCTGATTTAATTAAATAATAAGCCAAGCTGTGCTTTTATGTGTCCAAACAGCAAAAGTGTACATTTTCACACCATTTCCTCTGAGCTGTTTTTAATTAAGCTCTAGCATTGTAAAGATTTTCTCAAGTAACGACTAGAGTGAGTGCATGGGAGGGGTCAGACTGTAAGTAAACCTGGCCAGCCACGTCTCTGTGTACCTACAAGGACAATAAAACTGGAACCATGTTGATTTAACAGACTGCTGGCATCTTTTCCTTCTTTTTGATCTTTGTTTTCTAGACACACGAATGTTAACATCCTCAGACTGATGGGGGGGGGGGGGGGGTGTTGTTAAGGGTTAGTGAAAAGTAACAACATGAAACTTGGATGACATGGATACTGTGAAGGGATGGAGGGATAAGGGTGGGGTTGAGGCTAACTCCTTTTTAAAGGGTGCCACATAGATCCAACACAAACTCAGAGCTGGTGACAGACTTTGTTTATGTGTGTGAGAGCATGTGGCATGACAAGATGCTCATATTAAATATCAGCCAAAAAGTGGTTGTTGTAAATCTACTCCGGTCTCCAGTGAGCCCAGATGATGTTGAGTCGGAGCTGTTGCAGCCTTGAGTTTGTGTTTAGGGAGGGGTGAGAGGGAAACCGGGAAGCTGAATGGCATCTATTCTTCCTGGACATTGTATACAAACTCAACCAAATGTATGCAAATCTTTGTCATTATTACAACAGTCTGAAGCAGAAGCTTTAAAAACAAAAGAAGTCAGTTAGAAATGGGGCAAGGAGACTCCGACATCACCCCCCCGACACATACGAGACGCAGCTTCTCTGTCTCAAAGGTGTGGTCAAAGTGTCTCTGTGGCTGCAGGGGACATGTCAACAGCAGCATCATTACAAAAACCCAACATTGCCACATCTAACTTACTCATTTCTAAGATAAACTAAAACAAAATCTGCTGAATAAAGCAAAGCAGGTTACGTCCTTTTCCAATAAATATCTGATTTCTGCACTTCTCCTTTTGAAGTAACACTCCAAATCTAAGTTAAAAAGACTAACTTTTAGCATGTAAGTAAATCTATAAACTTTGCTTCCTTCTCCTCATCCTTAGTTGCTAAATATACCAACTTGGAAATAAGATCCAACTCTAACATAATAAAACACCTCACATAATAACTACATAATATAACTATCAGGAAACTACTTTTGCAGATTGTTTGGGATGTGTACTTTAAGTTTAGGGCACTGAGTAGTTGGGTTTAGCCTGAGAACAAGTCTGTGACTAATATTTATGAAAAAAACAGCTGATCGTGGCAGTTGAGGATTGTTTGACTCTTTACACAGCAGGACTCTAGTCTATGCAAAGTCATCCCCATCTGTGCTGGAACATCCACAAGCCAAAAGCTCACTAACCACACCCTCAGGACAACAATGCTTTTTGCTATACTCACTTATAAAAGGAAAAGACACTTGTCTGGGTTCCTAGTTTCTCCTAAATGAATGAATAAAAACAAATCGTAAAAAGAAATAGATATATGTTAAAGTTTGAGTACATCATCGGATGCAAGTACAACGAAGAAGTAGCTTTAAAGTCAAGGTGAAAACTTTTGTGGTAAACAAGATTTATATATGCTGTTAATTAGATTTAATTTGACATCTGTTCTTACCTGTTAAAGTAATTGTTCCAAGCATTGGGAAAAGTCCAAAAGGTTTTCCAAGAAATTGCAAAAACAAAACAAACAAAGAAGAAAGTAAAAGAGAATATTCAGATAACTCAAAAAAGGAGTTAAAGTTACTCCTCTGAGAGTTTCAGACCTGTTTCCTTCTACTTCTTGAACACTTGGTAAAATTGATGACTCTTTTTTTTGTAACTTGGGCCCGTCCGAATACCTAAACTCCGTCTGGGGGGGCAGAAGCTGCGGCTTTCCCTCTCACTTCCAGCCTTCTTCAGCCAGTCAACAGAATGAAGTAAAAAGAAGACTCCACACACATTTCAACAGACTGACACACATGTCAAGTTAGGACCACCCCTGCCTCCCTCATCCTCCCACCTCCTGCTTTTCTTCAGCTGTTCTGAATGAACAACGACCTTCCTCCTCCCCCTCCTCCTCCTCTTCCTCCCTTATCTGCTCACACTCCTGCTTAGACCTCCTCTCCCCCCCTGCATGACAGAAATGCATCATGTTCAAGGAAACCTTTACAATCCAAAAGCAGTGAAACTACTGAATACGCACAAACTCCACCACAAGACACAAACGATCACATAGACAAAAATACGAAATCTGTTGTTTTATTTTTAAATAAATATGCTCTCCTTGGCCTCATAAAAAACATAAAAATGTGGTTTCATTTTTTTAAGCAACAGAAAATGAATCCAAAGTGCAGCAGCCCTCATTCTCACCCTGCAGGAGCTGTCCCGTCTAAATCACGTTCATGCAGGAATGTTGAATGTTGAATCTTTACAAGGACACAAACTCTCAATTTAACATTATTTAAATAGCTAGTTATTCCTAAAGCAACATAGTTCACATGTAAATCCTGAAACGTGAGTGCCAGAGAGGCCACCCCCGTGAATTTAAACAGGCCCCTCTCAGTTTCACCGATGCAGTCACTTTTAATTTAGCTTTTTTGTCTGTAGATAGAGACTTAGAGGAATGCAGATAATTCCTCAGGTAAATAGCAACATAATCAGATCTGTCACACTTCTGCATTGTCCCACAGGAATGTGTGAATTACATCGAGAAGGCTCTCGAATAGGTGATAACAGTAATCAAAAGCCATCTGAAAGCAAACCCCCTCTCCCCAAACAAAAGCGTGAATGAGTGTGAGGTTTAAAACATGGCCAAAAAATTCACACAGTGGGGATATAATTGAAAACAAGCCTGGCTGTGATCATCGAGTAACCACTCCCGACGCTGGGGATCCAGCTCTGCTAGTTTAACTTGTACATCATGTGCTATATATTTAATGTGCTCGAAGATTACTCGTAAATACTTAGAAATTAGATGTGTGCATGCGTTAGTTTGAGGGACACAGTTTTTAATCCAATAAAGGATTATATTAGAGAGAAAGTTCCAGTGGATAACCAAATTATTCTTGATAACATTACACATAAAGCCTTCAAATTATGCTGTGTATAGCTGGAATTTCTAATCTACTCTTTGGTCTTAGTAACTTAGTTACATGTTCTAAGTCATAAGAGTATAATTTTATTCCAGCTATGCATTAATAAGTAACAGCAAGCTGCAAGTGAAAATCTATGTGGTTATCATGGCAGATTCCTTCTCTTGATCTCAGTCATTCAGCATTTCATTCTGGAGCACCAGGGAGGCTTTTACTCATCACTATGACTCATCTGATACATATTTCACTATCTGTACTGTGCTACGTAATGGCTACAAGGACATTATATTATGCTGAGTGGACCATGAGTCAGGCTAAAAAAAGTTGGGAGTATTACCTCCAGTGTGTGTGTTTGTGTGTTTGTCTGCCCACTTCTTCCTTTTCCCACTGAACCTCCTTCACATAAATCATACACATTCCTGGACTTCCATACATACTAACCTTTTTTTTACTTCACCACATAATATGATGACTACTGCATAGAAAGAGGACATTAATGTGCCATTAATGATGGCTAAAGTGTGTATCTCTCTGCAGCCTTGATCTAATATCATAGTTCTCACTCGATGATATGAACATTATATCATCCAAACAGAAAATTTACCACAATATACCTGGTTATGAGGATTGTGTGTGTGTGTGTGTGAAGGTTTTTGTTTGATCCCAAGCTTCTCCAACCAAACATTTGAAGATAAGCTGAGGGAAATCTGAGGGAAATCATTTTCCTCTTTTTCTTTTGTTTTCAGTTCTAACAGTGAATCCCTTTAACCTCACATGTCTTGTGGTCTCGGTCATTAAAGGCAAAACCCTGGTCTACATAATTTTATTTCAGTTTTTAGAGGAGGAAAAAGAAAAAAAGCACGCAGTTAGATATTTACTTTTGTTTAAGCTGCAGTCAGTAAATTGTTAATCATCTAACTTGTCTTTAAACGTTGTGTATAGCTGCATTGAAGAGTAAGATGATGGAGAATAAAACCATTGCAAGATACACTGGGAAAAATATAATGGCTAAAATGTTTTTTAAAGTAACAAATAAGCAGAGAACTGGAGGTAAATGGACATTTATCCATTTGTTTCATGAGAAAAATACTTCTTAGAAAAAAATATAACCCAAAAATCTCAACAATGGGGCTGAGACGGAGGCGACGCCCCACATATCCTGGTAAATCAGAAAACGTGCTGGAGTTCAGGAATGTCTGAGATGGGGTCTTGAGTGGTTGAGGAGGAGGGGTGCAGGGTGGAGGGGCTTTCTTAGGCCTGAAAAGAAGTGAATGACATCACTGTAACAGCGAGGACGCCGCCTCTTACTCTTCCAAGAATTGGATAACATGATGTTGAAATAATTGGAGGAAAGGGAGACAAGGAGTAGTCAGTGTGTGTGAAACTCCTGGGAGATCAGAGAGATCCTTTTCATTCACAAGCTTCCCTCTCTTCTCTGTTTTTTAATCGCCTTTTCTACTTTCACACAGTTGTTTATTCCTGAATCCCTACTTCAATCCTCTCTAATCCGCCTCCCATGGTCTTGTCTATGCTCATGAGCCTTCGCCCATACTCCTGCTCATGCATGGACTGAAAGAATCAGTAAGAATGTCAGACAGGAAATGCAGTAAGCTCTTGACATCACTATTTCCTCTTCCTTCTGCTCATTTCCTCAAGTTATGCTCATGTACTTTGTGGACTGGCTGGCTCATTTTTCTTTTTGAGAATGCATGCTACGTGATGTGTGACGAGATGAAGGCAGCGGCTGTGACGTTGCTGACGTTTTGTTTGTTTTTGCTGTAAAACAATAGAGGATCATGTTTACAGCATGCACCATTGCTGGTTCCTTTATATTGAACATATCTTGCACGCAATGGGCTGGAAGTTCATTTGTTCTGTGGGCAGCATTGGTTTGACAAGGGTACGTTTTCCCCAGTGATTCCCAGCTGTTATACTCGTCACTTTTCTTTGCATTCCTAAAATATCGGCACCAGCAGTTTAGCAATGCAGTTGTTTTTGGGAATCATCTTGTCTTCCAGTACAGACTGGAATGTAACAAATGGGGCTTAAGGAGGCCTTGAGAAACAAGTAGATATACAATTTGTAAAGATAAACTTTGAACTTTAGAGATGTTTCTAGATCCACTTTGGAACTATAACTCTGCACTCACACTGATTCTTTACAGCTTTGCACCAAAATAGTGAAAATATGCTAAACAACTATGTCCGATAAACATTTTTTAAATAAATTTGTTTCTTATCATCATTTTACTTGAGTCTTATACACATCTGTTTGACATTTGGTTTTAGTTGAGGAGATCCATTAGTTTGTGGTTCAGTACATTTAACTGAACATGTCATTTAACTAAGTGTTTTTCTCTTAAAGGGTCCAGAAAAACTGGAGTAGTCTTATTTTTTTCCCCAACAGTTTCAGCTGCTTTAGGGACTATAATGTTGGTGGAACAAGCCAGAGTGGAACAAGTCAGATCTAAAGTATCAGCTATCAGGTAACAAGACACTTTGTGTATTTTCAGCAAAGTAGACCAATTCTTGATGACGCCTTGAGGAAGACTATACCATTCCCTGTCAGGTAAAAATGATTTATGGTGTGTGGATGCTTGTTGCATTGTTACAGCACACATTACGGTTAATGAAGGGGAAAAGGGAGGGGTTGGCTACATTTTTGGTCAATTCTTGTTGTATTCTATGTGCCTGAGGGATGTTAGCAGTTGAGGAGAGAGATTAGGTTCCCTGATGCCGGGAAAGATGAGAGAAGTCCTTTTGGAGATGAGCCAATCCGGGGGGAGGGTCTGAGACCCTCGGTGGGAATTTTATTACCGTACTTTAAAGACCTCTGAAATGAGGGTTTGTATTTGAATAGTGATCAAATGCCTAATTTAAACATTTGAAATGATTTTGTTCAGAGAGAAAGCTTTCTTTTCATCGTGTGTATATAGTTCAACACAAAATAACAGGAAAAACCTTTCTAACCTAGTTTACGACATTGTTTGTTTTCATCAGAAGGAAACTGGAAATAATTATGACATTTAATGTGCAGTTATCTAAAATTTTAGAATATTTTCTGAGTCAGAAATTTCTGATGATGCCTGAATGTATTTTGTCTTTATGCATGTCAAGGAAGAAAATATTATCTTGATGTCTTATCACTGAAAACGATCAGCTTTCTCACCTTCCTATAAGCACAAATTCACTCAATGAGAGAAACTAATTACTTTTTGGTCTTTATAAGAAGTGAAAATCCTAATTCGGACTTATGATCAACTTGACACAGATCTTCCTCTCAGCTGTGCAATTAATGCTGTTGTAATAATGTAATCAATAAAGTTGAAATGCTTTCCTTGAGAAATGGCACCATTTCTAAATCACCCTAAACATTTATTGTCTACACCCTGATATAACAGCACACATCCAGCAACATTTAGTTTCATAACAATAAAAATATGAATGCGCAATAACTGTGTTACATTTTAATCCACCGATTGCTACACGTTGCGTCTGAGGGGGAGGAAAAATCTCAGCTGTATGGTTGAAAAATGTCGCCATTCTTATGGTTGCTAACTTATGACACCGTTTTTATACTAGCTACCTAATTGCAAACTATTAACTAAAACAAGCTGCACAGATGGACATGACTGAACCAAAGACTGGACAATAATGGATCCAAAGGGGCTCGGAGGTACTCCAGTCTAGACTTCTGCCTCCTGAACACTTCCCTCTGGGAACTCGGGGGACACAAGTCATTCTGATATCTCACAGCCTTACTCCATCAATCATTATCTGCGCACACCTACGCCACGTATCAAGGATAAAATATTTACTCCCAGGAGAACGGGATGCAGAACCAAGAACATCTGACCTATAGTTGTCAGCTGGGTGGTAACAGCAATGCAGGCTCAAGTCCAAGAGACTGGATTGTGTTATGGGATTGAAGCCATATCAGCCCAGACCAGACAGAGCGTAAATTAAGAAAGAGGTTCCTCCCACAGACACCAGGAACAACATTTCTTTAAGTGATCACTGTTTGTTAAATACCAGGACTTTAGTGAGCGCCAGAAAGAGGTAAAATACAACAGCTGGTTAACAGCATAATGAGCTCATTAAACATGATGAATCACACACATGTTGTCCCTTCAGAGACACGACACACACACACACACCACTGCTGTACCTTAACTGTGACTGATGTCCAGCCTGACTGCAGTCAACTCAAACATTCATGAACACATTCACACACACAGCATTATCGTCCTCTGAAGCTCTCCAGAAAACTTGCATCTGTCCTGCTTCTGGGTCTGTGATTTGTCGAGAAGAGTGTATCAGCGCTCTGGCCAACAAGTTGCATCATCTGTGATGTCATTGCCTGGGCTTCAACTGCAGATGTACGCACCCACACCCCTGCTGAAACTGGAAGCCTCAACATATTCCAACATGTTAGTTTGCACACTTGTTCACATGTTTGCATAGACTACAAACTATACACAGTAAAACATTATCTGAAAAGCATTTAAGAACCAAATGCAGTGACTATATACCTTGTTTTGATCATGTTTGCAGGAATGATGCTATAACACTGGTGCAGGATTCATGAGTGACTTTGTGTCTTTCTCCTCATCTATTTTTAGCCCTCATGGCTGTAGCTTTTTGCCTCCCTGTCATTTTTCTCTCAAGAGTGCATCTGCAACCCTCTATTTCCATCTAATATTTATTCACTTCCTCTGACTGTGTGTTAACTGTGTGTTTTTAAAGCCTTAGTTTTGCTTAGACGACCTGCAGGAAAGATTTTTAAACAGAAAGAACAGAGTAAAGATTTTTACAACATCTTTAAAACATCCTTTTTTGTATATTCAACAGTCAAAACTAAATTAATTTATGCAAAAATGTCCATAAATGTCCCTCAAATGGTTTGATATTATCATTTAATCTGAATTTAAGGCGTAACGCAAAACAGCATTGTCATCTGTACCAGTTAACAGAAGTGTGTCAGACTGTGGAGATTTAAGATTGTGGTTGCATATGTGTTTGTTTTTTGATGGTTTTGTGTCTTTTTGTTGCTTTTTGTTGTTATCAGACAGATTTTTTCTCTTCCTGTCTCCCACATTGCAACTTTGTTTTTATCACATAGGAGAAGCGGCACAGAATAGCGATTTGATTTTCTCACTCTTCTATATCTTTTTGTTTTCCAGTGTGTGTGTGTGTGTGTGTGTGTGTATGTGTGTGAGTGTGTGTGCGTGTGTATGTCTATTCCACTCCCCTGCATTCTTTTATCTGTGGCCTTGAAGGCTCTTTAAACTTCGTTTTCTTTTAATTGCTTCTTCCTTTTAATCTTTGGTTAATTGAAATAAGGTGATTTGTGCGGTAATTATCACTAGGTTTATGTAGATTAAGTGATTTGGATTCATTTTTGTAAAGTAGAATATTATGGTCAGAAGCAAGAGCTTGTGACTCCTTTTGGTGTTAAAAAATCCAGAAGTGAGACAGATGAAAATTAAAATCAAATCTAGAAGAAAAAATACATGTGTGTTGAAGAATGTTTGCTGACGATGTTTCAAACCTTGAATGGCTTTCAGAACAAAGTATGTCCTCAGGATTTGCAGGTTACACATGATATTCAGAATGATACACAGCCATAACGGCAGGCTATGTGCAAGAATAAGGTGAATTTAACATATTTGGTTTTATTGCAGTGTAGCCCAGAGGGACAAAGATTCCAGCTATTCAGCATTTGCTGTTCTATTGACTTTCGTGTTTGAATTATCACCATTTTATGTTGATAAATTATTAATAAAGTGAGCTGTGTAACTCCACAGACTCTGGCAGAGTGAGCTCCTCATCTTTTATGCTGACATCCTCATCCTCACAGACACTGTTTAAATCTGATCGTGCTGCCAATAAACCTGCTTAGTTATGGGGTATTTCCTAAGGAATAGCTTTTTGTCCTTTTTCGGACATGTAGAATTTACTGATTTCCATATACTTGCTATCTATTTTGCAATTCAGCTTTCCAGAAGTTTCACTTGTACATAAATAAATGCTATGAGACAAAGCATCATTAAACCCCCTCCTGTGTGTTTTGCAGCTTCCACATCTGTAATGCACTTACAGTGAGCACAGCGCCAGAAAAGCAGCTATTTCAACAGCTGTAATTCTCTATTCATACAACTATTTATCTACTCTGTATCTCTGCTCTAAAGAGGGTATTGGGTTACTCTATGAGCAGACTGAATCGCTTTATTAAGTAGCTTATTAAATAGCTTATTTGACAGAGTGGTATGTGACATATCGCTGTGTTTTAAGTGGTGTAGGGTTACTACTTCCCCTGGGCCAGAGCATATTATGAAGTGCACAGGTTGCTTTGTGCGGAGCCCAGGTCAAGGCCTGCTAAATATTTAGGGAGGCCGGACACACCCCTGCAGCCCTCCCAGTCTGAGAGAAACATGACAGAAACGGAAAAGAAAATAAACACTTGGAGCTTTGAAGACAAACGTGCAGCAGGAAATAGATAGTGCAGTTTAATGACTTAAAAAGTCTAAACCAGTTATAGAAATTAATAATATTAATTTGTATTAGACAAAGATACTGGGAGAAATGTGTTCCCACAACATTTGCACATTATCTTTTAAAGATAAAAATGCATGTTGTATATATAACAACACATTACATTACAGTCATTTAGCAGACGCTTTTCACCAAAGTAACTTACATATGAGAATAAACATATACATACACATATATATGTGTGTCTATATGTGCAAAATTTTAAATTAACTGAATATTTGAATTTTTTTGTCATATTAAATGTATTTAGACATATTTGTAGCCACT
>JBAMHX010000025.1:13240073-13264817 GCA_037177515.1 Pseudomugil tenellus | reverse complement strand
AATATAATGAACTGTCGACACTAAGCGGGATTGCCTCCCTGCATCAAGATAAACAAACTCGCTATGATCAGGGGGAACATTTTGGTATGGCAAGCAGTTACAAAGTAAAAGAGCCATCACCTCATGCTGAAAAACTAAGGAGAAATCCTTATAGATCCAACACACATATACAAATCCTCTGATGGTTTTACACTGTCTGGCCAAACAAAAAACCTCACCTGGATTGAAATAAGCAAACAGGTACACACCTTCTATTGGATCATTACATAGCTGATTATCGTTAAGCTCACAAGTTATTTAACCTCAACTGATATGATGAGTGTCTTTATAAGAATTTAAGATTTGGGCAGAAAAATACCTGTCCTTTACTAGCCATATGAAAAGCATTTGATGTCCTGCGATTAACTTGTAAGTCACAATATAGCTTACAGTCAGTTCTTTACATATTTACAACTAATAACATTAGAGTACAACAAAATCAGTCATTTCCAATCTATACCTGTAAACACAAAGAAACAAGGTCTATGCCATAAGAAGCCGTGTCTAGGGGTATATCCCCGAACGCCCCCAATCCTCCAATTGCCCAGTCCTGTAATAGACACAATACAATAATATAAAGACGCATATTTTCAGCTTCAAAGCTCCACCTGGTGATGAAACTTTGAACCATCGCGGTATGACGTCAGGACAGGATGCATCCTGAGATCATGACCTTTTATTTGCACTTGATTTAAGTTCAATTAAACAAATAGTTCCAGAGATATAGCCATAAATCAGATATTACGTGAATAAAGCGCCCCCTGGTGGGGAAACCATAAATCCGATAATCTTGAAGTTTTATACAGGTCGTCCTCTTGTAGACCTCAACATGTGTACCAAGTACCAAAATTCAATTGGCTTTATGCACAGGTTCACTACTTCCTGAACTTAGACCAACTCATTTGGTTATGACATGAAGGATATCCAGCAGCAGCGGTCGCGATTTATCTTTATTTTATCCCGACACTCCACGTTTGGAGATATAATGATGGTAAAATATTTCCAGGGAAGAGATTAAATCTCAAAAATGTTGGTTGTTTCAGTAAGTAAGCTCAATGTTTGCATCAAGGCTCAATCACAACCACATCATTACACATTTAAAATGTCTGCAATACAGCTGGTTAGCACGTACTCTAGTTCAACTCAATAAATTGGACAACACCAAGCCAGATTTTATGTAAAATTTGAAAAGGAAAAAGGCACTAGTTTCACTCTTTATGACAATATTTTTGTCATACGTTTGATGAAGGATAAACTGCAAACCTATTTTTACATCTGGGGTCCGATTAGAGACTCTGTTGCCGATAAAAACGTCCCATAAACTGGAAATAGCTGGGGCTTATTTATTAGTGCCCCTATGCAGTTCATTTGGAGTGGCTATTTAAAACGTATTTTTGCCCATTTAGGTCATTTGGGATATTTATGCAGGTACTGTAAGTATGTGCATGATACAGTTAAGTTATACTCTTTTTTTCTTATTAGTTATAATAATCCTATTTTGTTTGTACTGAATCTTTCCAAACTTTCTTACAGTGCATCTGCAAAGTTCTTTGATCTATCCTAAAGGAAAAACAACACTTTTTTGCTGTGTTGTACTGAAAACAACTTAATGGCTAATTAAGTTGGACTAATGAGCTGGAAACAGCCCATTTACTCTACGTAAAACAGGCAATGTGCAAAAAAAAAGCATTGTTATGTCATATAATGTTGCCATTTATTATTTGATGTTGACCAGACTGTTAAAGAATAAGGACCCGAGAGAAAAAAAAAGTTGTGGTTTCTTCCCAATCTCAGAGAACGTCTGTTTTTACCAGAGCTGGCAGTGATTCTGTGAGATGGAAGACAGGAAGCTGGCTGATAACGAGCTGATTGGCAGAGAGACACTTCCTGTTTCAGCCTCAATCAGAGCAAAAATACACTCGTTTAAAATGTTAAGGAGGATTTTTTTTATACATAAAATCACTGTGTTATATTCCAGCAAACTGTTAACGTTTAGAGCTTTAATCATTAATCTGATAATATGCATTATAAATGTCACAACATTTAAGTCTGGGTGTAAAGAGTATGCTGGAGCCGGGAGTTTAAACATAAGTAAACTCAACAAGAGGTTGGATGTTCTGTTTGTTATAACCATGCTTCTTTGTAATGAATGTTGGAAAGATGGTTTATTCCCCTTTAAATGTCGCAACATATGTAAAGAAAATGTACTTGCAGGATGAGAAGCAGAGTTGAATATGTAGGTTGTGCAATGAAAAACTTCTACAATAAAGAAGTAATACCACATACAAATTTACTTACATTTTGTGTTAAGTATGTACGGTATTTCCCAACTGCAGCCTCTGACATACTGTAACTTAATTTACTGTTTTTATGTATGTAAAAAATGTGTTTTTCTGTGTGGACTGCATTTTCTTCTATAAACTCCACGTCACTGATAGATAATGTTCGTCATCAGACTCTCTGCTCTAACACAGCTAATTCAGTTTGTCAAATTTCTGAGGTAGAAACACTGTAAATCCAGTTAAGCACGTTTTGGTCAAAGGTGCTGCGTCAGCTCAGCTTACACACGTGGCGAGATCTCAGACTTTCTCAGACAGATGATGCAAATCAGAAAGAAATTTCCAGACAAACAGAACTGCTTGTTATAGATGTTGTAGCCTCTTGAGATACCTTCACCTCCTGCTTCCACACTTTTTTCAGAGTTTACTCTTTACTCCTCAGCCTCTGTCATCAGCGTCCTTTTAGAATCAGGCAGCAGTGGCCTTTACGAACAATCAGCTGATTCATCTGCCTTTGTGTCGCACTGACAGGCCCTCTTGTAACTCTCTTTCTCTTTTTTTTTTGTACAGCCGCTCCCTCTGTCCTCGCCCACCCAAAATCATACTCCCACCCCCGCTGCTGCTACTGGTGCACTAGTACTCTTGGGTTATATCTACCCCAAACCATCCTGGATAGATCATCTTCCTCCCCTCCCCATTTTCTTTCTCTCTCTCTCTCTCTCTCTCTCTCTCTCTCTTAAACAGGATAATCAGAGCTGAAGGAGCGTCCGATCAGCCGGAGCTTATTATACAGGAACGTACAAGCCCTAATCAGCGTACATTATATTACATAACAGGGTGTTGGATCATTAAAGTCACCTGCCGCTGCCGTTGGGATGTTATTCATGTCAATGTCATGTTGGATTGGATTACTGTAAAATTTAAGGTACTGGATGAAAATTAGGGGGCAACATTTAATGGATTTCGATTTTTAAAATGTGATCCAAGTGGAACAGTTCAAAGTGAAACTGGAAATATTGCACCTGGTTCTCTAATGGCCGTCTAGGCTACTCCACAAAGGTGGGAATAGAATATAGAATATAGAATATAGAATAAATATTAATTAATTTAGTGATAACTAACTGCATCTGAGAGGCTTTGACTTACAACATATTCAGTATATAACTGCAGTTTGGGTCAATAATTAGATTAATTAATCTTGCAGGACGCTAGTAAGTGAGCTTTGACATTTCTTGAATTTGCTATCAGTCAGACTGTGAGTGCAAGAAAAGGACACCTTGAAAAAAACAGCTATAATTCAGTTTCAGCATAATACTGTAAGGAAACTGTCAGGAGTCAGTGTGTGACGCTGTATGTTAATGTTTTCCTGTTAAAGTAAGTCAAGCATCACTGGAGCTTCATGGAACAAAGTATTCAGTCACGTTTAACCACATAGCTGCAGATTGCAGCCAGCAGAAGCCCCCTCTCTAGAGGCCTCTCATTTAATCTCAGTCGTCACTTTCCAATGACTTATCAATCATTCTAATACCTTTTATCTTTCCATCTCATTTCCATCGACATCCTCGCTGAAAGCAAATTCAAGTTTATGTTTTCCTTTCAGTATAGTCTGCAGACTCAAAGGTCAGAGTTCACTTCTTCAGCTTTACATGCGATGCACTGTGAGCAGAAATGGAGAAATTATTTTCTGTCATTACCTCCCGACCAGCGTTGTATTTACACACTAATTACATTATATCACGGTGTGCAACTTTCATTTGTTTCCCACACTGTAACCATGACTACCTCTTTGGGTTTAAAGTTGAAGCAGAAATAAATGTGATTGTACGAAAAGAAGAAAAAGATGTTAGGTTACGTTGGTTTCCTGTTTTATTTTTTAGTTTTTCCTGTCTTGCCCTGTGTTTCTGTTTTTGCTTTATATCTTGTTAATTAGTTTCACCTGGGGGTTGATTTTGGTCATTGTTTTCACCTGTGTCTTGTTCTGTTTTCAGTGCATTTATAAACCTTTGTTTTTTTTCCCCATTGCTGATTCATTAGATTAATTCGTTCTTGAGTTCATTGCTAGTTCTTTGGTTATTCCACTAATAAATCCAGTTATTCTGCATCTGGCTGCCTTCTCCTTTCCTGTGTTTGGGTCCACCACCTTCCCCGCATCGTGACAAAAGATCCTACATTCCTGCACATAATAACTTTCTACATTCATGCAACATGTTTCTGCTTTAGTTAAGTCATTTAATATCTTATTCCCCATGTTCTCCTGAAACATCTCAAAATTTTTGTTGCATGTTTTTGTTTTCCGTAGTTGCAACAGGGGTTTTTGAAAATGGCGGATCTCATGCAAATATTACTGCTGCTGCTCAAACACTGTGCTCACTTTTCTGACCCTCTACCACCCAGCATCCACCTGTAGCCCCCCCACCCCAACCCCCGGCGGATAGGAGTAATGTGTTTGACTGAGCTCACAGCTGAGGTGATGCAGAACTGACTTTTATGCAGTGTTTTCACACAGGGAGGGATTTCCATGAAAAAAATGTCTGAGTGCTGCCTGAGGGCCTCAAAATTACAGCAATTTAGTTTTTCATTAGTGGTCCCTTCACAAAGACACTTCTGAAGATTATCTAAATATTTTAATTATATTATGCCCTGTCTATAATTAAATTCACAACCTTTTGCCAATTAACCTGAATGGTTATGCAATATTCAAGAGTGTCCAGTATTTTACTAGTCCTTTTACTTTCATATATACAAAAGAAAGCAATCTTAGTTTCAACATCAATCTGTTGTATTTTGGTTCATTTTTAATTAAATAAATTGTCAATTCATTGTCAATTGAATTGTTTGTTTTGAATTGTCACAAACTAAAAGGCAGTTGTGGTTACAAATAGTTTTCAACTAAGAGAAAATTGTGTCGTGAATATCTTCTTGTCTTTTGACCTTAATGTGATTATTTTGATAGCAGTTATGAGGTTGAGACAGCAAAGTATGAAGAAGGCGTGTTGCGGTTGTAAAGACTGAGACATTTCTAAAATTCCTCTGTAGAGTGAGGAGGATATTTATCGGCTCTGTATCAAGAAAAAAGACTCCAACCACTTTAACCAAGCACACACTGTCACCATCCAATCACACACTCTTCCCTTTTCCTTGCCCTGAAAACACAACCTAGCATACACTTGTACTTAAATACATTATGTCATCTATATGGATCTATTTTCAGCTCATTGATGTTTACAGTTCATTCTTGTATGAAGCAGGCAGATCCGCATCATGGATGAAACATGGCATTGTAAATTCTGCACTAACCCTGCTACCTCCTTTTTGTCTGAGAAGGAGAAAATATATTAAATACTTGCTGCTACAGTCAAGGTCATGGTTAACATTTCCTCCACGCTGCAACGTTTTTTCCATTAAACATTAAATCTAGATCACGAGAGCAGGCAGCAAATGTGAAAATTCAAAGAATCTGGCAAACGTTTAATAAAATAATTTAAATATTTTACTAACTTCTTCATTAGGATGCAGTTTTCATGCAAAAACATTTATAAAGCAATAACAAATAGATACATTTACCAAAAAAAGGCATGTATTTACTGGGAAATGTCACTCTACGAAATGAATAAATAAACAAGGAAGCATAAGACATATATTTGGAAATTCTATTATATAACTTCTAGGTGCGCTAGGATGTTTCTTTATCCACTTTGTCATGCACTTGAGATAATAAATATTTATGTTATTACATAATAGCTACAAAGCAGATGTTTTCATACAGTAAAAAGGTTTATTTAGTTATAAAGCTATTTAAACCACTTGACTGAATGTTGTGGGAGGGGTTTGGTCTGTTTCTTGAACATATGTTAGATATGGTTCAAGTTCAACACTGAATAAAAGTAAAGCAAATGGTAAGATTATTTGAAAAACATAAAAAATCCTTGTGACTCATTATCTGAATTTAAAACAGTGCGCCCCTCGGCTTGTTTTGTTGGCACAAAGCCATTCATTATACACCTTACTTGGACCAACGTTGGACCAAATTTTTTTTTTCAGTCAGCACCATCATGCATTACCATGTGTCCTATGCCAGAAAGTAGATTTTAATGCACTAGTCGTTTTGGACACCCACCATGACTCAGTCAAGGATTACAAGAACATTGGAGGAAAAGAAAGAGAGAAAGTGACAGAACAGGAGAAAGAAGAGTCAAAAAGATACCGACTTTTTATTGCTGATCTACGGGAGATCTCGGAGAAGAGACAGGATGTAACACAGATGACTTTGTTAAGGTCTGACAAAGTGTGCAAATCTAACACAGTTCTATAGTGTCGTGGAGCAAGCAGTGAAGAAAAAGTCAGGCACACTTTAGAGTTCAAAAAGAAAGGATTTGTCTTGTCCAGCATTAAAACAGGCAGATAATGTGGATCTGTCTGTTGTGTTTTTCCGAACAACTTTGCTCTATCAAGAGGAACTATATGAATATACAAAGTTCCTCTTGATGATCTGAATTCAGTGAAAAAGTGCTCACAGGAAAGTGAACATGCTCAGGTATCCCCGTCTACTCAGAAAGTCAGAGGCAGGCCAGGACCACAAGACCAGGACAAATGGCAGTCAGTCCCAAACAAGGACCCCAGCCACCTCACCCCAGGACCAGCCCACCGTCCACCCAGGAGGTGGGACAGGATGGTCCCGGGCAGAGTCCCCGCAGCCCGGGGGACGAATCTTGGCAGGCCCAGGCCAGTAATCGCGGACCCCGCCGGGTACCCAGGGTGCCCAGAGCAGGCAGGGCAAAGGGCCCAGGGCCCCAAGAATCTGGAGCCATCTCCACTGGGGAGATGGCTGTGGGCTCTGGGGTAGCAGACCCAGAGGGCAAAGGTTTTTTTATTTTAACTAGGGCTGGTCGATTAATTGTTAAAATCGATGAATTCGAATTGGTTGTTTATGAAGATTTATTTGAAAATAAAAAAAAAAATCTCCGTAGCACATTTTGGGCCTCCTTACATCATAGTAACGTCAGCGTATTCCTGCTGATTTCCCACAAATTTGCACATCAACATGGCAGCTAGCAAAAAAGAGCTTGTTCCCTAAAAAGGCCAGTTTACTTTATTATTTGAAACTGGTTTGGCTTCACAAACATGAATTTGGAGCAATTAATGCAACATTGCGAAATCTGTTTAAGGGCTGTTGCTACCAAAGGTGGGAGCAAAACAAATTTATTTCAACACCTGAAACAGAGGCACTCAGTGGAGTGGGAGAAATTGTGCAGTTTACGACATGCTCAAAACAGCAACAGCCTACAAAACCCCACTAATAGACATTCCATTGAATTATTTTCACACTGTGTCCCCTATGAGAAGACTGGGGCCTGATGAAAGACATCACAGATGGGGTCTAAAACTTTTTGAAAAAGGATTGTTTTTGTTGTTTGTTTTTGTTTTTAACAGCAGAGGGAAAAAAATCGATTAAAATTGGAAATCGGATTTGGTTTAAAAATATTGGAGATTTAACTTTTAGGCCATATTGCCCAGCCCTAATTTTAACCCAACAAAGTAAAACAATCTTAACAAAAATGTGTAAATCAGGCCTATAAAAAGGTCCACATAACAAACTATACTTAAATAACTGATCACAAAAGTGACAAACTCGGGCAAATAGAGCAAAAAAACTGACCTAATAAACGACACACAAGGAGAAACTTAAATAGTGGCTGATCAGCCCAAACAAGAGACAACAGTAGTAACACGCAAAAACTTAACTAAACTAACAAAAGAAATCTCCTAGTTCCCCTTCCTATTATGGACATTGGTCTGATCCAATTTAATTAGCTCCACCCATGATTACCACCTGCAATCCCATTGAGATTAGGAGTGTTATTTTACTGATAATCTTGAATTTGGAGAGCATTATCAGTTGATCTTGGTGGTAAATAGTTGCCATAGAGACTCAACACAACAAGTCTTAAAAAAGCAGAAAAAATATGCAGAAAAACTCCAGAATACCACTGCTTCCTACCAGCGTGAAAAGTCTTCCTGGACAACCCAAACTGAAAGCTCATGTCTTAAAAAAGACACTTATATTACAAAAAACACTACAGTTAAGACAGAGCTAGTACAGTTGGTAGCCACAGAGAAGCACAATCCAGAATGTTATGTTTATATGCAAAAAAAGTAGTTTGGGGGTTAGTTACACTTTAAATGAGAGTAAAATGTCAATCTGTTCATTTTTACTCCTTCTATTCACAGTTTCTTAATCATATTCCCAAAATAACTAATCTTAAATAGCAAAGGAACACCCACTATTGTCAACTCACAAGCAAATATCTGAGCCAGCAAACTGGACAGAACTGCTGTTTTAAAATGTTATGATCTGTTTATTTGAAAGAAATAATATGTTAAAAACACTTTAGCGAGTATATTGACCTATATACTCCAAACATTTGGGATCAAGAAATTGTAGTACCAGGTGAAAAAAAACTTGTGCGTAATTTAAGACAGAACTTGTATGTTGTAAATGTAAATGAGCAACATTGTCCAATATCGCCATGAAATTCCTGCACTTTGGTTGCTAATCATCTGTTTTTGCAGAGTGAACTGTCACTCAGATAATGTCAGTTCTTGAGAAAACATCTGCACAAACATGCCTGCATGTCAAAGCTTATGTCAGCAACAGCACAAATATGAGCAGGTGCAGCTATGATTACATCTAACCGTTAGCGCTTTGAGCCTTCTCCTCCACTTAACTTTTCCATCAGCATTATTTGACCTCTCTGGCTTTTCAGGACAAGAGACAGGCAACAACGTGTGGCCTGCTGACCTTCTGCACATAAAAAAGTCAATAAATCCAAAGTGCTATATGAGGTGAAAATAGAACAGGTGGCAAAACGTGCACACTCCTTCCTGGGGGGTTTCTAAATGTTTCTACACAGAATTGTGCACAAAGCTGGAAGATTTTAGAAGAAAGCTGCAAGAATGTTTAAATTAAACCAGCACAACAAATGATTAATTATGTGTACATTATTTTTGTAAAGCTGAGTGGAGGTGGGAATTCATTGGCATGTTATGTTTGTGTGTTTTAATTTAATGGATTTTTAATGTGCAGCACTTTGTGTTGCCTAATGCATGAAAAGTGCTTTACAAATAAATAAAGTCTGAAGTTTAAATCAAGATCAAAATCTGCACCAGCATCCACACACACACCTGTCATCAGTACAGTTACACACACATCCATCACAGTAATCTGAGATTAAATGTTTGATTTCATTTGGAAGTGGAGCTGAAACTATTGGCCAATAAGCAATGATGCTGAGTGGCAAAACATTAGTCAGCAACTTTCAATTTTCAAAGCAAATTTCATAACAGATTATTATCCCTTTGATTCTGACTTTGAGGAAAATGCCAAACAGAAATTATCCTGTTTTGCTCAGTTTGACTGGAAACTAATCATCTGTCGGGTTTGACAAATGTAAATCATAACAGACTTTTATTTTTACTATCTGACATAGACTATATCATTTATATACATTTATTTAAAGTTTTTTAATGTTTATGTATTCTTAATGCTCTTACTGTTCAGTACTTTGTAGTATATTTACTGTTTTAAAGTGCTTTATAGATAGAGAGGCTTAAAAAGGTCAAATAACAAGAAACTCTAGAATGACTATTCTCTCATAATGAAAGAAAGAATGTGCAGAAGGAAAGAAAACTATATAAATTATGCATAAAGTTTTAAAACATCAAGTGTGAGCCTTAGAAATGTTCAGTCAAAAAGGTCCAGAAAGAGATAGAAAGGATGTGTTAAGTAATTCTCTCCACCCCTGCAGCCCGTGTGGATGCAGTAGTAAACATAGACCCGGCTAAGCTGTTTGATTACTGCGGGACTGCAGACAGCTCGACCCATTACTCAGCAAAAACTGCGCACTTGGTGCCTGTGCGCTGCAGCACTTTACTGATGCGCATCGTTTGAACTTGTGGGGTGGTCATTTGGGAGGGGGTGCACAAATATATCTGCAAACACAAATGTGAGCTTTAAAGAAAGGCACAATTAGCAACACTGGTGAGAGTGTCATGCAGGGAGGTCCAGCTCATGTGACAGGAGGTAAAGGTACCTTGCTCTCGAGAACGCCGCCTCCCTCCTGGAGCACCTCCGCACTCAGCTCTCCGGCGGAGGCTGAAGCTGAAGCTGACGCATCCTCCCGACTCTTCCCGACCCTCTGCGCTGAGCCCTGTGCTCCCATAGTAAACAATCACAGAGATGAACTCTTCTTGCGTTTAATCACCTTCAGTGTTAACTAACCGCCCCGCAAAAGACTCTGCGTGTATTCCTAGTGTCTGGAGCGGGTGTTTGGAGGTGTAGCTCCGCCCCGGGGTGGCCTGGATCTGATCTGGAGGGATGAGGTATGAGAGACCACCACACACTTTTTGGAACAACACGCACCTCCTGCACCTCCCGCAAGTGTTTTATGGGGCTGCAGTGCATCACGACACGCACAGCATCAGAAACGATGAAGGACAAAAGTTTTTTTTTCCTTTTTTGGTTTGTTTTGTTCAGCTGTTTTGTTTGTTTATAGGCTATATATATATATATATATATATATATATATTTAGAGGTGAGAAAAGTGGAAGAGAGTTAATGAATGAAATAAAGACCTGACAGCATCACTGTTAGATCTGGAGAAATTAGATCTAATTCTAAATCTAATAGAATTAAAGCAGCTTTTACTGCTGGAGGGGTGGGGGGTGGGGGGGGGACTGCATGTGGATTTGAAGGATAGGAACATTAAACTAAAACTACTGAATTGAAAGAAGCAATGCATTGTCACAGGTTGCAAACACAAGGCTGTAATTTGAATAAGGGGCTGTAAACATCCGCTGTTCACAGAAAGTACACAAATAAGATAAATTAGATTTTCCAGTATGAGACTCTCTTCACTTCAAATTAATTAGAAAAACAATCTAATTGACCGTGCTTCAATGCTATTACAATAAATAAGCACAACATAACACACTACATAGTCCCTTGGGGAGTATTTTAACTGTAGTAAATTCATACAAAAATGGAGAAACATCAAGCCTTTCCGAATCAAAAAGAAACAAGTACACTGACAGAAAACCCAATAAAACATTTCGTATGACAAAGATGATTTTCAATGCACAAGCTTTCATTCTCTGAAAGATAAGCTTCTTCTCACTCATTTCCTGTTTGATAAAATCAAAGAACATGCAGATCCACTTACATTATCTCAGATTTGTCATGAGGGGGCATTTTGTGATAATGAGATGAAGTTGTTGTATATTACAGAGAGAAGGATTTTTCTGGTGGATCAACAGAACTCTTTATACTGTGGATGTGTCCTTCCTCTTTTGGTCTACATAGACCTAGACTGATGCTGCAGATGTCCTCTATGTTTCATTTGGGATTTCTGTAACTATGTTAGTAAATTAATAGATGTAATCTGTTTTTCAGTCCCTGATCTAATATTTCTGTCTAACATGCAAAACCCAGCAGATTACAGCTGGTGGTTGTTGGTTCCTTGCATTGATTAAGCATGTGGGTGTAGTTTTTTTCCAGGTTTAAATGGTAATTGCAGGTTAAGCAATGCACCATTTTACTTGGAATTTTAAAAAGGGTAAATTATAACCCATAAGTGCTCAAAACCAAATTTTCACAAGTTTAGCTAGAGGGGTTGCAGCAGTAAAAAGTGCAACAACCCTAACTGACTGTTAATAGAAAAACGTATTGAGGAAATATGAAATCTCAGCGATTTATTGTGAACATGTTAATGAAAACACAGATGCAACAAGAATTGGCCATAACTAGAACATTTTTTTATTTTATGCTCTCTAAATGCCTCTTGTTGCTAAGAAAAAGCTTTTTTTTACATATCAATGTAAAAATTGATCTTTTTAATCAGGAGGTGGATAAACACTGAACCAGTCAGGTCGTTGTAATTTAAAACCCATATGTATCGATCTTAACTAACTTTATTGAGAGAAAATACATCTGCAAGTTTTTTATATTTGATTTGAACCCTTCTTTGTTTCTCTGTGTTGCCACGGTGATGGACTGGTGACCTGTCGAGGTGTAACCCGCCTTTCAACCAAATGATTGTAAGGAAAGGATCCAGCTATGTTCAATCATTCAATAAGCACTATAGATGATGGAAGGATTAATGGACTTTAACTCTTTAAACCCCAACACACATAAAATTAAACAGAATAGTAAAATTTTTAAAATTTCTAAAGTCTTTATTTCACATTTGAACAAAATCAGAAAAGAATGAATAATATTTTGGGGGGTATTTTGTTACTATTACTACCATGTGATGGATCAAAATGATTGTAGTGTGATAAATAAACTTTCTGGTGTTCACCAGGGGGCAGGAAACCAGTAGCACATGGTATGCAACAAGGTTTTGAGTAAAGTTTCTACCAAAAAGTGACGCAAAATGTCTCAGAAACTGTACGAATGAAATATGACATTTTGCTTTTTAGGGTAAAAATCGAACTGATCAATATAATCAGCATGCACAAAGCTGTCTTGTACAGAAAGATACAAGTTCTAACTGCTTACCTCACAAACTTTAAGTTTATCTGCAAACCAGTTTGCGTACCACTAAAGCTCCTTGTGTATCTGCAGTGTTGACAACATTACTGTTGCTCTCACAAGAAGATCTAATTTAACGAAAACTTTGAAGTGAAAGGTACATTTACACACAGTGAGCCAAGGAATGGACAGTCACTGTGCAAAACACAGGAAGAACTCTGGCATTCAACCAGTCAACCAGTTTATTCTGCTGCTATGTGTTGGTCTTCTTCATGACTCCTTTAAAAGATTATTTAACGCTTGGATAATTTTGCGCAGTTATTCAAATTGAATTAACCTCAGTATAGTTGCATAATTATTAATTATGCATAATTGAGTTTTATTTTAAGGTTTTATAAGCAATGATTCACAGAGTACAGCTAAAATATGACTAAAGCAATTATGCTACGAGGTTAACAATACATAGCATACAGTGAAAGATCCTGCTCAAAACTTTTAGAACTTATCCCAGAATGTATGTTTCAGCATGTTTACTGAAAGGTTAGATAGCGAAACAGTGCAAACTTCATAGACTTTAATATTAAACATTCATTCCTGCTCCTCTGTATACCTAAAAAGAGTCAAATGTGACCCATAAATCTGACAAGATAGATTAAAATAAACCATAACAGGCACGTTTGGGTAGCTGTTTTCTCCTGAAGTGATATTATCCAAATCACATTTGTTCTTTTAAAACAGTTGCACAGTTATGTGTGTTATGAAATATTCCTAGTAAACTGGTGGACCTAATCTTTTGTGCCGTTGATTCCAGTTGTGACTGGTTAAACAGGCTGTTCAGATGTAAGCCTCATTTTTTCATGTAGTAGCTTGTTGATCACAGTAACTGCATTAAAATGTTTTCTCTGCATGAGTAAAAACGGATGATTTGCAACCAAAGTCAGCATGATCAATACAATTATTATTTTTGTGCCTTTAAAATTTTTATGCTACATATTATGGGATATATTTAAATGCCATGCATATAAATTTCCACACTTGATCAGTATTTGTCTTGAATTAAATTGGATATCATAGACTTGATTGTTTAAACGCAATAGAACAAAGAAAGCACTTGGAAAAATGACAAACCGATAACAAATAGACCCATATTTCCAACATTGCTGTCAGGCAACGAGGATCACGGTAATCTTGTGATAACTCATAGAGCAGAAATATGCATATTGATTGGAACAAAATGACACTGCATGCTGAAGTTGCTGTACAGACTATTTCAAACACACTAAAGTATAAACTTCATCACGACTGTCCCCAGCCGATGACCTTCAGCACGGCAGGACTATTGGCTGATGTCATCTCCAGGAGGGGGAGGAGGGGGAAGGCAAGGGGAGGTGAAAGATACAACAGGGAGGCTCTTGTTAAAGTAATAGGCTTTCCGGATGTGTCATGTTCTCTGTTCAATAAAACGGCAATGCGAGGGCGCATGAAAGGGACAAACTTTTCCGCACACACTGTGACACACAAAAACCAGATGGAGTGAAAACAGACAAAAGACTATAACAGGAAGAATCCCGATTGACTTAGATGTGTCTTCAAAGCTAAAGATGCCAGTGAAATGTAAGGAGCTGCTTTATGTGCAACTGAATTAGTTGATCACTCCGTCACCTGCAGCTTCAAACCAAATAAAAAAGATGCATTCTTTAATCTTTGTAAGACTTTGTCACGTTCATTTTTATTTAACTTTTCCTTTTTTATGCAGTAATGAAACAGAAGGGGATGTGTTTTCCCACAGAGGCAGGGGGAGTGTAAGAATGTGGCCCTCAGGGCTTATGCAGAGCTCTGGGAGACGAGCTGACCAGGACAAGCAGGATCTGACACAAAATGAGAGAGGTGTGTGTTTGTGTGTGTGTGGGGAGGGGGCTCTGCATGAACACCATATGAATAAACACAACATTATGGATGACAGATGTACAAGACATTTAAAGGAAAGGAAAGTTGCAGACTTAATAAATCTACCAAACTTTTGAGTTTAAAAATTGATTAAATAGTTTGAAAACATTTGAATAATTCTGATTAAATAAGCCAATCTGATTCAAACTTCTGAGAATGAGCTTTAAAAACGTGAAATACTCTGATGGGACCTGTCCTTGGTACTGAAATAACTCATGCTAATAAAATAGTTAAATGTTGATCAAAAACTCTAAAACTCTAAAAACTTTAATCTGATAAAACGGAGATTTTCCTGCATGTTGCAACAAAATGACAAAACACCAACCAATCCATCAGCAGCTCAAAACATGAAGGTTCAGTGTCACACAGACTAAATAAGCTGTTTGAGCTCTGCTGTATGAGCGGCTGCACTAACCGAACACACTGAATAATAGTTCGATGGTGTGGAATGCCAGCTATGACAGACACAAACATGTGCACACTTGTGCACTGGCTCCACGTTGCAAACACAAACACCTCATAATGACAGATGATGCACCCCTGGGGGGTGATGCCGAGGGGCCCCAAATGCTCCCTTTAATGCACATTTTCCACAGTTACGGAGCAGAAAAGTAAACAGTGTTTAAAGCTTAAACTGCATTGAGGCAAAATCTCCAGAATCATGTTTGGAAATATCAACACAAGCTTGGAGTCAATAAAAGGTTTATTACAAAGGCACTTAAAGTGAGAAGAATATTTTCCACAACATTTTGGATGAAATACTGACTGTAGTCACATTCAATCAGATTCTTATTTATGGAAAAACCTCATTCAAAGATTCACAACATCAACTTTGGCTTCAGGATCTGGCAGGTTTCTGCCTCTGCTTTGCATTTCTGGCAGATGACATAAATAACAGACAGGGTACATGGATACAGCATTGAAGGAAATCCAACAGTTATTACGATAATAATAAAAAAAGGATAAATAATAATGAAAAACTGACAAGCTGTCATTTTAGTGGATGTATAACAGCCTTCACATTCAGCGGTTTGAACAGGTTAGGACAGAGGACGTTACATGGAAATAATTATGACCTTTTGTGCGGATACCAGCAGCTTAGTTAATAAATACACAAACATGTACCAAAACCAGTTAAAGAGCTCAAAATGTATATTAAAAAACAAAAAGCACCATTTTAACTTGTAATATTTTTCCTATCAAAATAAAAGGAGAATTAAAAACCAGAAAAGTAATACTCAAGCAGAAAAGCACTTCAATACATCTAAAAAACACTAAGTAGAGGAGAGCGAAGCCCTCATGTAGTTTTTTTTTCCCCCTCCAGAATATGTTGTCTAAATCTGAAAACTAGAGAAAATTTGATTTGTTGTGGCTAACTAGCACAAATAGCCCGAGAAGACCTGTAACAATACAGTTTATATTGAGCACATGAGGTATGAGGGGTCCTCAGTTTGCAGGTTTTACATGTATTATTGCTTCAACACAGCCAAATCAAACAAATGGTGCAGAACCTGATGGGCTATTAGACCCATTTCATTTGATTCAGGTGTGTTAAAATAGAAATTCATGAAAAATCTGCTGGATTGTGCTCCTCGTAGGACCAAAGTGAGTACCCCTATGCTGAGGTGTGTGACAAACATTTTACTGGTCTGACTGGCTGTAGATCTTTTAAAAGATCCTAAAAGGTGAAAAACCAAATGGGAGGTTTCATCTTGCGAATGCTGGGCTTCTTTATCTGTAATGCGGTCAGTTTCTGGCTTGCTGGGAAGAAAAAAAGACATCACACAAAGGATGCAGGGATGGATGAACCAGATGGTGTCCGCACAGAGCTCCAACCCTGAAAGAAAAAATGGATTTTATATTTGTAAAAACTAACATTAAAGACATATTTTCAGCTTCAGCAGATAACTGAGGTGGTACCTGGGAGAACGTTCACTGAGCGTGCTCAGAAAAGACCGGTGATTTCTTCTGTGACAGGATTGAGGTCTATGTCGTAGAAGCAGGGCCGGGTAGGCAGGCCGGGCATTGTGCTCATCTGAGGGTAAAACACACATTACAGCCATTTAATTGATACGTTTGCACCAAAGGAAACTTTTAAAATAGTTGGACAAAACTTGGGAGTAATAAGCAGCTGGATCTAATATCCAGCAGCGCTTGATTTTAATGCTGTTGTTATAAATCTGTCATTGATCACAGAATCAAACATAAGGGGAAGATTATAATCTAGATGATAACCACATATTACATCCTCCACCACAACACAGCTGCTCCTCACCAAATAATCCAATATTGCCTCAAAACTTGTGGCAATTAAGAGTAGGATCAGCCCCCACAAGCCCAAAAACTATAATTATGACTCATTTAATTCAATGTCAGCAGTGATGAACTTAGCTGCAGAAAATGGTTTTCTTGTTTTGACCGTCAACAACACACAGATGTCAAAAGACTGCTGAGATGAGGCGCAAAGCTCCAAGCAGATGGAAACCTTCAGCGCAGCTTTGAAGTACTAAAACTAGTCAGTACAAACAGTCTGCAACCGAGCAAGTCTCCAGGTTTCTTACTCAGGAAACACAGGATAAAGACAGATATTAGCGAGGAGGTCTAAATTCAGTGATGCAGAACAAACATTTCAATGCAGTTACTGTGATCAACAACCTGCTACAAAGGGAGAAAATGAGGATTAGATCTGAACAATCTGTTTAACAAGTCACAACTGGAATCAGCTGTAAATCCACCAGTACACTGGAAATATTTCATAAACCGTGCAACTGGAAATGAAAGCTTGTCGAGGTTTAAAAGAACAATCCAGCTCTCACTCGGATATTGTCACCTCACAAGAAAACAGCTGCCCAAACGTGCCTGTTATGATTTATTTTAATCTATCTTGTCAGATTTATGGGTCACATTGGGCTTTTTTTAAAAAATAAATAAATAAATAAATAAATAAATATATAAATATATATATATATATATATATATGAGCCGGTGCATCCATGACTGTATGGTGTCCTCTGCTTGTGTACTGACGAAGCTCTTTAAACAAGGAGGTTTCAGCGTTCACATGATAGCTTGATAAGTGATAATAATAGAACTTAGTTTCATTGACTGACAGAGAACATTTAATACACCATTTCAGCTGCTACCTAACCAAAGTCAACATTTTAATCCAACATTTGGTTTGATGTCTCCACCATGTCAGCACAAAATTCCTGCAATTTGACGTTTTACCAAAACATTTCTGAGCCGAGACAAAAAGATCCCAAACACTTTTATTCCAAATGTTTGAAGCGACGTCAGCAAGTTGTGTTCTTCTAACAAGCCGAATCAGACCAGGGAGAGCCCAAAGAAACTGCATACAGACTAATTCAATAAGAAGGAATAAACAAGTGCACAGTGGGAACTCTCCCATAGGACATATGTGACATCACCAGGAGAGAGCATGTGAATGGAGGCTCAAGACATGCTGACATCACATGCTTTGAGAAACGTAAACGCTAATTCAATCCAAACACTGAGTCATTACTTAGTAAAGTCCAAACCATCAAAAGGAAACCAGTGACTCCTAAAATACCAGACAGCTCATCCCGTACACGATCGACACTAAATCATCTTGCTCATTAGACGGGTGTGAGCATTCTATGAATGCTTCCCCCCTTCTGACCCAGGAGTAGTTTTATGGGCCCATTACTGGGAATGAGACAAGAGGAAGTGAATGAGAAGGTTCCTGTCAGAGGAAGTGTGGTCCTGCAAGTCAAGAGGACAGAACAGGGTGGATGGAAGGCAAATTCCATACCTCCATATAATCCCATAACCACATCCTCCACAAACCCAGGATCATCATCAGTGGAGAGGAGTAAAGGAGCCACATGCCATCCTAAGTGTTAACGATCCACTAATTATAGGAGATATTAGCAATGAGAACTATAAACAAAGCAGAACCGCAGAAAGATGCCTCACATCGCTCTTTAATACAGTTTAATGAAGCAGATGTGGGTGCATGCAGATCTAAAGTAGCGCGCATGAAGAATATGCAGTCAGCAGGGGAACATCTTTATACGTGAACTACTTTGGGTTTATTGGTGCAGTGAAGGCAGCACTAAAGGAATATGACTTCTACAGAGATCCATTGTTCTGCTTGTTACCCCTCCCTCACATATCTAAAGAATGACATCAGCCCCTTCCTGATCCTTTACCCTGCAGAGACCCTCATCCTTCCCTTGCATTAAAAACTCCCTCTTCTCAAACCCTCCCACCCGCAACAGAGTTTGATCACCTTTGTGAGTTAAGTCAATTTGCTCCAAACACGTCTTCGGTCCAGCTTTCTTTTTGTCATGTTAAAGATTTCCTGGTTTAAACTGTAACTATGACAAAAATCTAAAGTATGATTGTCCTTGTTTTTCCTTTTAAATCGTATAGAATTTGAGATTTAGCTCAAAGAAAAGATGCTAGAAGATCAAATGCAAACATTCAAACTGGTTTGGGTTTAAATCTTTAAAACTATTCATCTATTAAAAAAAAAAAAAGTCTGCCTTTTAGGCACAAACTTAAAGAATTCACACAACAATTTAGAGATTTCCTTCAGGTTATAAGTCATAGTTCAAGGGTTGTCGCTGTGCAAGTGGCTCCAGGGGCCACAGCAGATCAAAGGCAGGCAGATGCCACATCAAGGAACTGCAACTCTACCCTAGCATGGTCAGTGTTTGCCCCCACCGACTCTGTCAGATCCTCAGGGCACGCTGGTGAAACAGCGGGAGGCAAAACACTCAGGAAGCTGCTTCCTTCCTGTCCAGCCCATCATTGAACAAGCGACTGCAGCCATCTCTCCCAGCTGAAACCAGAAATGCAGTAGTCTGGAAAAAAGCTGAGGACAGAACCCAAATAACAGTTTCTGAAGCTCGAGGGAAAGACAACGAGAAATGAGAAGGTAACCGAACTCCCAGCAGCCGCAGATATAAACTTTCTACTAATACTACTTCTACAGAGACATTTGAAGCACCTGCAGCAGCTTATAAATCAACACAAAGCAGAGAAGTGAGCAGCTGGAGAAACAGCTGTCTGAGCTGAACTTTATGGTTACAGATTAAAGGTCAAGCATTATAAATATGAGTCTGTGTTCAAATCTGCTTCTTCAAACACACACGGCTTTTAGAACAAAGCAAAAACTGGCTTGATAAAATAATTAAACCTGTTTTAATCAAATGTAAATGTTGGTTAAACTCCTATAAAAGAAAGAGGGTCTATACATTTTGCTACGAGTTTCATAATGCACTTTGAGAAAAAAGAAGCTGTGACAGGTTTAGAGTTACTTTCTCACTTCACAGGCAGCTGTTAAAAAACATTAATGTGGTTATGTACCTCTTTTCTGAACAAAAAGAAAGACTGACTCTGAACAGAAGTGTATGATGCTACAAACTTTTACACTGTATCTGAGTTTCTGTTGCTTTTAATGACATCCATGCAGGTTTCTGATCCCATCCCATCTTCGTATTACTGAACTTTTCAGAGTCAAAATAAGTTGTTACAAGTTTCCCACCTATATTTTGTTTTTTGCTGCGTTGGTTTCCACAAAAAAAAAAAGTCACAGTCACAGATTACGTACCGTTCCCACAAGCGGGTAGATGAAGCCAGCACCAACGCTAGCACGGACATCTCGGATTGGCAGAACAAATCCGGTGGGTGCACCCTTCTTGTCGGGCATGTGGGACAGAGACAGGTGGGTCTTAGCCATGCAGATGGGCAGTGAACCATAACCCTGGTAAAGGAAGAAGTAGGGGGTTGATTTGTGTTTGTGGGAAGAGACAGAGGACAGAGAAAGGAGATGAGCAGCACTACTGTCAGTGTGAGTGTGTTATCAGAGCCACCGCAGTAATCTCACTTGTTGATCGTAGTAATCTATCTTGTTCTTGGCCTCTGGAGACAGCTCAATGTTGTCAGCTCCGTACACCTTCTGGGCTATTGTTCTGATCTTCTCCACTGTGGGCGCCTGTGGGAAAGATGGCGAATCAGCTACAGGTGGATACACAACATGAGAGTCAAAGCAAACATGTGGAGATTAGATTTAGTGAAACAACTACATGCGTGTGAAATTCACGAGAAAAGTTCAAAAGTAGTGAATGAAATCACTCCCTGTTTGACTTTTTATCAATTAACTTTAAACAAAATGTCTTTGTTCTCCCAGACACCCAAAGGGTGCAGTAACAAAACTGAGGAATTTATTTGAATTCGTGGAGTAGCATATTAATAATTTATTTTATCTCCTGTAGTGTAACTTGTTGGGGAATGTTATTGTCAGAGAAGCAGAGCAGAAAACCAGTGAGATGATATAAAGCTACAATCTGTGGGTCAACATGGATGAGTCCTGTGTTTCTCGGATGCAAAATTAAAAAAACAATAATGTAGCACTAAAGTAGACTGTACACCTTTAAACCTGCACTGCTGACGGACCTTTATTAACTTAGCACTTGCAACAATGTAACGAATGAGTATTAAAAGCTAATTTGGAGTCATTGGATTAGTGCTTTTTGTTAGATTCTTGGTATGCAGCCACATGCATATTGTAAATGGGACAAACAGCGGAGCAGGAAATTCAATTAAAGTCACAACTACCTAATATCACTAACTCAAACCAGCTGATGTTTTTTCAACACACTTTAGTACAATAAGCATCATTTAACGTACACAGCGAAGTGTATTGGGGTTCACATTATTATTAATTAATGCACATGTGAGAGTAATTATCCTCTGCAAATACATAAATATCTGCGCTCACCTCTGTGCTGTACAGGAACTGGAAATTTGTGGATTTGTGGGCCGACTCGTTCACAGCCCGGGCCAACTCTAAACAACCTCGCCCGCCCTGAGACCAGTGGTTGCATGGCACGGCATCAAACGCGCCGCACTCTTTGGCAATCTGACACACAAGGTCAACCTCTGCCTGCGTGTCTGTCCTACAGGATCACAGAGGAAAAATGATGATAACAGAGTTTTCACACACATCTAACACACATCTAACTATAAGGAACACGCTTCCTTTGTTCTAGAACATTAGACCTGGTATGTTTGCACTGACTTACTTGAAGACATTAAGAGCCACTACTACTGGTACACCAAACAGCTGTGCGATCTGGATCTGCTTCCTGAGGTTACTGCGGCAACCACCTGCGACCAGGCTCAGGTTCTGCAGGGGAAAAGACATTAAGACACGATGCAGATGTTTCAAAAGGATTACAGCTATTCAGTTTCAGTCATCTTGGCAGTCGCTTGTTACACAACCTGCTCTTTTGGAACCAGAACCTCAATTATTAGGCACTCCAGACAGCATTTAATGAGGCTAATGAAACTTTTCACACAAACATCCAGCCTTGCATCATGTGTCTGTGTAGAATGAGTTACAAGGCCATTACAAGTTGGAAAATGCATTTTTTTCTCTGGTATTTTCACTATTAGCTTAGTGCTTCATTATTTATTCAGCTGAATTCTGGGCCCCACATACACAACATACACAAACAGAACCCAGCCTCCACCGTGTTGGGTCTCACACACCCGGAAACCACATAAAAATGTTTGGTATGAGGCGTTAATTAAATAACCATGTTCCTGGGCAAAGTATTTATGTGTATTGGTGGAGTTTTGTGTTCTAGCAGGAAGTCTGGGCCAGATTGGCTCAGTACAGTATGCAACTCCTTTATTGGATCACATAAATCTCTTTAAATGGTATCAAATGATGCCTTATTTCCACGGTTTTTCTTGGCCTGTGGCTTGCACAGCAGTCCTCATTCACAGAAAACCATGGAGAGAAAGAGACACTGGGGATATGTGGAGTAAAGGAATACCCACAAAACTATGAGATGAAGGTGCGACATCTTCAACTACACCTTTCATGGCAACACATGCAGACACACAACCAAGCAGGAATCAGTCATTTCTGATTACGTCCTGAATTTTTGACTAAATGTAATAAAAAAATTTAAAAAAAAGCCAGGACACTTATTTTAATTTAATTGAAAGCAATGTTCTGACCCACTAACCTACTAATCTCTCAAACCAAATACGGTTGCATGCTCGTCTCTTCACATCCTTCATTTCACACGTGTGTGTTTGCATTTATTCATGTTTGTCTACAAGTTTTGCTCATACCTCATCAATATATTCTCTGGGAAGAGGTGCACCTGCGGACACCTGAAAACACACAAAAAAAACAATACAAACAGGTTTGCATGGCATACCGAAAACCTGCTACAAGACACAACAGCTGTATTAACTTTTTATGTTTTTCTGATTAAGCTGTGACAGTGTTATTTATTTGAAACTTTCATTTCATTTGAAACTCATTTGAAAGGTGAAAGGTCAACTCCCCCATACAGTAGAAGTCACAGACAATAATATATTGATTGTACTGCTTTAACTTACATGTGGGCCTCCCCCGTGCATCTTCAGCGCCCGAACAGTTGCAACCAGCACCACCACATTAGGCCTCAGACCTGAAGCTCTGCACTTAATGTGGAAGAATTTCTCCATCCCAATGTCTGCTCCAAAACCCGCTTCAGTCACTGGGAGAAAACCAGGAAGAAGGTTCTTTACATGAGACCACGAACCCAAAGAGGAAGCTTATAAACACGTCCACCAGAGCGCTATATGCATTAATCACAGCGAACTGGGAGCGAACTGTGTTACGGTCGCTGCAGCTGTAACGTGGAGAGAAAGTGTCATTCCTGGAACAAATGGTGGCGTTTCAAAGGAATGACTGACCTGATAGTGACCCTGTGATCCGTCTACATCACTTTTCCATCACCTCTCCAGAGTTTTTCATGTGAACTACATGTTATAAATGTAAATAAACTAACTAACCTGATCAGACATCGAGAGGACACCTGGGAATACGTTACGATGGGTTCCAGTCTGAACAATACAGAATAATGGCTACACTGGGAGGGCTGTCAAACTGACCGGGGGCCTCTAATGAGGACAGCCTCTTGAAAAGGCTCCAAACAAAGCAAGTAGTCCAACCTGGAATGACGGCTTTGTTAAGATGAGGCTTCCTGCTACTTCTCATTTCTGAGTGTGTGTGTGTAGCAGAACTTTACACATTTGTTTTACATAAAAACTTGAATGTTGGAATCAGACCAAGTTAGATTAACCATCTGAAGGTTTTAGTGGGGAGTATAAACACATTTTTTCATATGTAGCCTGATGACATTATAGCTCAGGGAGAGAAAAGTTAGAGATTACATTGATGAAAGTAGCTTTAAAGTCTGTGTAAATGTTTGCTCCCTGTCCCGAAAGGTCATAAATTATCAAATGTGCAACAGAAAAATGTAGCCTAGCACGTCGTTTTTAAACATCATCATTTCTGAAATTCACTACATTTCCAACTGAAAGTTCTCTGAAACTTTGGGCACGATAGAAAGAGCTGCATGAATTGCTGTCATTGAGAAGAATAAAGTTTGTTCACATTTTCTGCTGCAGATCCAGAAAAAGTAAATTAATGACATGTTAACAACTCGTGTTGCATTAACTGGCCTCTTGTAATAACTCAAACAAGCTTAACCTGCAAGATATTTGCATGTTATGCATATTTGCAGAATGACAAAATCGAAGTCAAATAACATAAGAATCCAACTGTATTCATGGAAAATGGGCGAGACGCTCATGTGTTGAAAAATCCAAAAATCTGTTATCCACACAAGCGCTTTATTTTAATATAATAATGAAGACCAAGAGCATTGGTTGATTTTCAAAGTGCGAGGATTGCAAAACATTATTCGAAAAAGTAGAAATAAATCAAATCAGACTTCCTGTAACTCTGACCTCCCCTCACAATTTTTTCCTACTAGTATAATTTATTCGGTAGTTTGACACAAATGTTCTTGGCAGGATTCACACACACACACACACACACACACACACACACACACACACACACACACACACACACACACACACACACACACA
>JBAMHX010000025.1:13229254-13239313 GCA_037177515.1 Pseudomugil tenellus | reverse complement strand
ACACACACACACACACACACACACACACACACACACACACACACACACACACACACACACACACACACACACACCAGGTGCTCAGTTGGCCGTATGGTATGTGACCACTGGGTGTTTCTGCATGCAATAGGTTATAATGCCTCCCAAAAGTACACGCCAGATGTTTGTGTCTCCTTGGCAGTGATGTGATGGATGATTAACAGATGATTAACCCTCCTCGCCTGAAAGAGGCAACTGATACAGACAACATCTGATTAGATGAATTTTACTCAACTAAACCAACCTTAAAGTCGCTTAAATGAATCTTTAAAAAAATAAAAGTGACAGACAAACTCCATTCAGCTCTTTTCTTCAGATTTGAGATCAAATGCTGCCACTTTAATAGACTTTGAGGGCGTTCTGAAGGCAGCACACCCATGCTAGACACCTCCAGTTTGTAAAAAGCTAACTGGATGCTAACACCAGGGGTCTTGTCCTGCAGCCGGTGTTCAAGCTGGGACACATGGAAAACCTGCAGGGACAGTGGCCCTTGAGGACTAGGATTGAAGACCCCTGCTAATAGTGTCTGCCATCCCAAAACAAAAGTAGAATCAGTTTAGAAAATGCAGCTAGTTAAATTAGCCACAAATTAGCATCTACAGAACAACCTTTTCTAGCATTTCACAGTAAGGCTTAATAAAAGATTTCATTCACACTCTGGTTACAGCAACACACACACACACACACACACGGGCCATACTTGATATTTCATTGGTTTAAAAATGTGTGTACACATCAAGTTAAGAGATGGTACATGAATAATTTATATAGAAGAAATTGCAATTCACCAATTGTTTAATTAATTCATTTGCGATTAAACCAACTAGTAAAAGGATCAGCATGCTCAATGTTTCCAGGCAACGCTGCACAAATGGCATCTCTGGAAACAAAACAGTAAGACACTGGAACTCAAAGTGTTTGTCAGCCACTTAAGTTTTCTAAAGAAAATATGTTTAACTGATGTTTCTGTTTGAGTAAAAGGTTTACTTTAGAGGATGTGTGAGGAAAGGAGAGAGAGAGAGAAAGGAGATGGAGAGACATAAAGTGAATGAAAACTTAAAGGTGAAAGAAAAGCTAAATAAAAAGATTTGATTTATCATAATACTGAATCTAGAAATAATTTATTCAGATGCAAGAGCAATAAATAATGAGTAGAACAATAGAAATTGACTAATTTAAACAGATTCTTGACTAAGTGTAGTGTTTCTATAGAAAGCTTTGGCTCTAAATGGATCATGCCATGCTACAGTGTTTCTAAATGTTTCCATAATCTGTCATTTCCCACAAAGCGTGCAGAAGAGAAATACTCATCTTCCCCCAAAAATGCTTAACACAGCACATCAGCACAAAAGCAGAGGGAGCAAAATGAATGAACTTCCCACTACGACAAGCAAGAGGGTGAGCCCAGAGGATGTCATCAGGAAACACTTACAAACTTCCTGTTCTGCGTGACAACCCTGAACTGTGAGGAGAGCACAAAGGGTCAAAGAAAGAGCTGGAATAGTCATAATGTTGGTCTCCTGTATCAGCAATGCAGCCAATGAGAACACGGAAACACTACAAAAGTGGCTGCATCCACAAGTATATCCATTTAATTATTTTTTTAAATTTTAAATCTGAGTTTTATCAACTAAAAACGCTGCATCTTTAGTGCAAGGTTTCACTCATTGGTTTATCTTTAGGCCACAGAGCAGAAAATGAGGCTTTAATTCATTTGAACTGACTTAACTTTTGTCTTGTCAACAATCAAAGCTGAGAAAAGCAGCCAATAATATGACAGGCAGAATCCAATCAGACAGTTTTACTGCATTACTGACCTTACTTGTGTATCTAGACCTGGTTTTGATTAATTTATTATTAAAAAAAAAAAAAAAAAACCTACAAAAACTAATTCAAATTAGACTAAAAGCCAAAATCAAAATACATGTTTTGCTGCATTAAAAAAGTAAATCATTAGGAGTCATCTGTGGTTTATAGTACTCCAGACAAACAATGATATAGGCAATACAGGAACACATCTGGCATGAGGAATTCAAATTTACTCCTCCCAACTGTGGACCATAACAACATGGGCCATGGTGAAGCGTAACCACAAAGTAACTTCATTATTAACCCCTAAAATTTGGAGTTCATGAGAAATTTGTGGATTTCCTCTGAAATAGGAGAAAACTTTTCTGGGAGAATTAAAGCAAAACTGGCCGAAACATTTTGCATCACTTTTATAGTAGAAGCTTTACTTAAAACCCAGTTGCACACAGCGTGGTACTCGTTTCTTAGCACCTGGTGAATACCAGAAAGCAGAAGATTATACTACAATCATTTTGACCTTTCGCATGGTAATACATGGTAAAAATACCATATATATACATATTAGATCATAAACAAATTACCACTGCACAACTAGCTTCTTGTTTAGCAAAATTCCAACTATGTTTTCTACTTAAATGAGCTTTTTTTTAACTAAAAGATGGCAATAGCCGTATGTATCCAGAGAGGAGTAAAAGGGAGGAGTGTAAAGGAGCTGGAGGAGGGGGCACATTCATCCCAGCTGCCAGGGGAGAGGAATGAGGGAGGTTGGGTTCTTGGCATACCTGAGGGTCAGGTAGCAAACAGACAGTAGAAAGGGATAGCTGAGAGGAAAAGAGACGTGGCCTCCTTCTTTTTCAGCTCCATGTTGTGAAATTAAAGTCGCTGCTGCCCACACTGCCTACTACACTAACTTCTAGCTATGAAGTCATTTCCTTTCATTGGTTGATTTTATACATGTGTTTGGTTACATTTATGTGAAAACCATGAGAAACATTTACACAGATCAGAAAATCTAGCAGAAAACTGCCATGGACTCACATTTACATTCCGGGCATATTTGCGGCATCAAAGTAAATGAAGACAGAAAGGGAGCAGCGGGACAGATAGCGACAGATAAAAATGTAAATACTCATGCTTTGACGTTGGACGGATTAGTGTGGTTTACTCTAAAGCATTCCAAGGCCTCTTAAGCTTATCAACCTGCTTCCTTCCTCTCTCCTGCTTTTTATTTTTTTAAAGACACAATCTTTTGAGCGGTTTCCTAAGATCCTTTCAGGCATGTGCCACCTTGCATTACTCTGGTGGCAACTGAACATGTCAGTATCATGTAGGAATAACCACACGACAGCTGCAGCTATGTCTGAACCGGTTGGCTTCAAACCCTTTCCTTTGACAAAACAAAGATTCTTTGTTATTTTGGTATGAATTTTTATGGCATAATGAAGTATAACGCTTATTGTTTAATAGCTTTATCAAGTAGAAAAGTGAGATTTTAACCTTGTGGCACATAAATGCCAACATATTTTCAGAAAACGGAGATCATAGCACCGGAGCGTCATACTACTCCACCAGAGGAACGTGGATCAGAGCCAGAACTTAGATGGATGTAGATAAAAGGGAGTGTTAACACTGGGTTCATCACTGGGTTAAACTGGAAGTTAGAACTTTATCTAGTCTGCTAAAGACGTAAATCCTCATTTTGGAACTCCAACTGTGCAGCTAAGATTGTGCTGTCTGTCATTCCCAAAGGTTTTGTGGCCGTGAGTTTGATCTGCATGCAAGGGTTGAGTGCTCTTACCCACAAAGCCGTCTGGTCCAACCAACTTCAAAGCCAACTTGTCTGCCAGCACTGAGGAGTTGCCATGGGCAATATTGGCAAAAGGCCCAGCATGGACAAACACTGGCGTACCCTGGAACAATTAGAGGCGTACACAAACACACAAGAGGAGTTCAGAAAACATTGTAATCTGCAGCAACCTGCCCAGTCAACTTCAAATGCTGACTAAACACTACATTCTTAGCAAATTCAATCACTTTCAGTCTGGCTTCGGGATAAATATTGAAGTGTGAATGTGCTTTTGCTGGGAGGCTGTTTGTCTAAACAGCAGGCACAAGAGGTACTTGACAGGCATGTTAAGCTGATGGTGGGCCAGGCTGTTGTAGATTATTCCCTAAAGGCTGGAAACACACTTAATGCCAGGAAAATTTACCAAACAACTTAGTCTACAGCTGAAAAACACTGAAACTCCGGAACAGTGTGAAATTCAATATATAGAACACAAGCTATCCATATTAGCTTGTACAGCACTTTTCTTTATCGCTTTTCTTTTCTTGACCAAAACATTTAGTAAAAGTAATGAAAAGAATGACATTTTTTCTATAATATATAGGTTTGCACTTATTTTAGAAGGCATTAAAAACACATTTAGATGGTTAGAAAACACAAATCTGTCTGGCAATACGCAGAGAATGCATCAAGAAATTCCACTAATCTGCTTTTACGGTTTTATATTCTGATGTGATCAATTCTTCAAAACATTATTTCCCTGAAAATGACATACAGAGCAAAGAAGAATCCTGTGAACCTTTGTAACACTGAATGTGTATTCCTTGAGAGAGGATAAAGGAAGGATGGGAAGGCCGAGCATGATTTTCTAAGCTATTGTTTGCATACCTCTGCGCCTGACTGCATAAACAGCCTACCCTCAGAGGACTAAATCATGTTTTAAACAAGTCTCCGGGAAAAGCAGCTACTATCTATGCAAACACGCACGATTCACAGCGACATGTTGCACGAGGAAAGAGAAGTTTTAAAGAAAAATGATAACAAGCATTCCTTTGCACAATCCTGATATTCATCCGGTTTCATCATTTAAAAAAGGGAAAGTTCATGCATGTCAAATGTGATGTGGATTTCCCAACTTTGAACTTTAATCTGACCCAGCTTTCCATCTCTCTACAAAAAGAAACACTAGTCCAGAGATGCACAAACATCAGGGTGATGGAAGAGGAAATAAATTAAGTCTAGTTTCTCACATATCCAATTATTGGACAAGAATTAAGAAGAAGGAAAAGAGATGGATATCTTGCAACATTGTCCGCTACGCCTGGTAGATAACTGCTAAATTAACATGATATTCTGTGTTTTAAATATATAATAGACTGATGAGAAGCAACACTCATACCATACAAAAAGCCCCTTTTCAGGGAAGAAATGCAGCCAAAGTATGCTTTAAAAATAATAAAATAAAATGAGTAAACAAAAAGTATGCTATCCCCTTTTCTTCTGCCGTTTCCTTCAAACCCTGCCTCAACTAAAACAGTACATGTCAGCAAGCTGCCAAACAAACACATTCACTTTCTTATACAGCTTTATTTTCACTAGCGCGTCTGCATTCACTGGAATTGCGAGCAAAGAGGGCACAAAGGGAAGTGCTGCTCATGCTGGATGGAAAATTCTCATGGAGCTCTGAGGTCCGGCTGGTCCCGATACCAGCTCCCTGACCAGAATCACAGGAAACAGTTTCACACAAAAGGACCACAATGCATCCTCCAAAAGAAACAAAGAGTAACCAAATCTCTCCAACCCCCACAGACACTCAGAAAAGCGCAGAAAATGCAACGGTCCGTGTTTATTTTCTTCCCAGTAGACATGTAATCAAGCTTTCTGCTGGAAACCAGCAAGGAATAAACAAACAAAAAATAGCAAGAGGAGACATAAAGTGAGCAGATGCTTGACTGTTAACACTGTGCAAATTGTAAACTTAAATTATTTAAACACCAAACATAAACTTGTTTGTTCAAGTGTATAAACTATAGAACACTGATTGCTCTGCTCATGCAACATGCCACATTGTTCCCAGTTCTTCTGTCAGTCACCACTCCTTCAATGTGAGGTTTATGTGGAGTCACAAGTCACATCTTATATCTTGTATCAACTTCTGTAAGAACAACACAGTAACTGTAGATTTGTTGCAAACTGCATAGAAAATGTGAGACAGGAGTCAAATTATTATATTAACTTTTTAGATTAATCCAACCTGAATCTGATCCTCCATTTAGCTTTTTAGTACCATCTTGTCCCAATCTAACCACTGAAAGGAAACGAGTGAGGACGTGGATGAAAGAGTGAGAACAAATGAGAAAATTTCCACATGATGAGATGGCGTATGGTAAATTAAACTGTATTAATTCATTAGAACATAAGATCAAATACGATTGTGGAGTGGCTGTAAGGCCTTACAAGAGCAATGAGAGGCGGAATTTAAAAAGCTTCCTACTCCTCCTTGGACACATCCAAACCTTCATTTACATCATCGAGCTCACACTGCGGTAAATGAGGCCTACAAGCAGAAGCACCAGAGGTGCACGCTGCGTGTCAACCCTCTGGTGGTGCTCTGATTCTATCAGTGAAACATCAAGGAAGAAGAGCACACACTTGATAACGCAAGAGGGTCACCACTCACCCAACCATTATCCATCAATCCCTAGGTGCAGACTATTTCCCAGTCTCAGTGGGGGCTATCCATTAACTGTATAAATACTGGACAGCGTCTACGTCACGTGACCCAAAGTATTCCTAAAAGCGGATTTGAAGCCAATAGGCGGGTCCTACCGTCGCCATCTTGGTGTTACGTCATTACTGGAAAATCCAAAAACAGATGAAAAGGTAGAGCTGAGAGGGCTCCATCACAGTGGAGCCAACAGGAAGTACGCAGCTGCAACCAGTGATAGCGCTCTAACACACATCAATCAAAAGGACATCCAATATGGGAGAACAACCGGTCCTTTACAAAAGAAACTACTCCGTAATGGACATGTTTTTGTATTCATACACTACGGCTACTTGTTAGATTTTATGTCAATACTAACACGTTTAAATTAATAAAGAAAACTAAATGAAAAGTGAAAACTTTGTCAGTCAAAAAAAACACTCGTATTCGGGGATTGTGAATTATGCACATGTATAAGGGAGGCTGTGGCTCAGGACGTAAGAGCGGTTGTCTGCCAATCTGAAGGTTGGCGGTTCGATTCCAGGCTTCCCCTGACTACATGCTGAAGTGTCCTTGGGTAAGACACTGAACCCTATGACCCAAATGTAAGTCGTTTTGGATAAAAGCGTCTGCTAAGTGAATCTAATGTAAATTCACCTATCTATCTTAGAACAATGACATAAAGAAATAAAAGCCAGATGTTGAGTGACAAAGATCTGTAATAACAAACCAAACTTATAGCTTTAGTGTTCCATAGAAATAAAGAACCAGAGGGAGGAAAGATCAATAAATCCTCCTGTGTGAAAAGTTCTCTGAAGAACTCCACTTTCCATCTTTTTTTTTTGTTGCAGCGGAGCTCATTTCTTCTACAATACATATATCAGAAGACACTCAGCAAAGCTAGATAATGACAGTGTAAGTGTGTTTTTCACCTCAAGAGTCTGCATCAGTGTGGGTTTAATGGCGTCTTTCATTAGCACCGCCAGAGCTCCACTCACACCCTGAAAGAACAAAAGACAAATGAAGACACTTGTTGGAAACAAGGAACAATTATCAGGAGTCAAAACAAATGAACCTCATACATACAAATATAATTCATACAAGAAATACTGAAATTCTAATGAAGTCAGTAAATTTAAAGCCACTTTGTCTTCATGTCTCCATCACTTGATTCCTAATCTGGCCACAGAGTTGGGTTTTAGGTGCAGTGGCCTTTTTTTGCTCTCTGGCAAACCAAAAAGGCTGATTAACAGCTTAATACGGTCCTCTATAACTCTGTTCTCATCCAAACAGCACAGGGATGTGGGGAAGTAGAGCAAGCTGATCCTAAAATGTGAAAGGCAGGAAAACCATGTTCAACATCTTTATCACAAGTCTGCTAAATGACTGTAATGTAATGTAAGTTACACCAAACTTATATCATTTAGTTACTCAGTGTGTCCAATACGAGAAGGACTTTCTTTCACATGTTGGTTTTTCTGTGGAACATTTGTTACAGATTACATGGTCAAATAAAGAAAACAATGAACACAGACACATGAAACATGAAAGAACTTTTCAGAACTAACTTCTTAAAATCCAGTCAAGATCCATTTATAGGTCCCACAGCAGGGATATTTACAGCAGCAAAAACACACATAGGAAGAAGCAGTCATAAAATAAAAAATATAGAATATATAAATAAATAAAGAAAATCTAGAAAAAAAGAAGTAAATAAAGCAATGTAACAATATTAGCTGTGAGTGTACCTGTAAATATTACAGAAAGGAGGGAGCCTGAGACCATACACATCAGAGTTATTGTTTATCTACTGGTCTGCAGACTAGCAAGCATTGTGTTTGTTATGTAATCTGATGACAGATCGTAGGTTATATATACGTAGTCTCTACATATTGTGTGCATCAGCCAGTTAGCTCAGTATGTTACAAGCTCTGCAGCATCAAAAGGAAAATCTCAGCCATGATTTCCTCTCATCAATCCTCTACTGCTTAAACCTAGATTTTACTTGACCACTTCATGTGCTCCATGTCTTCCCTGGGGGCTCCTCCTGGTGGGTGATAGCCAGAACGCCTCTTCTAAAGGCATCTTAACCAGAAGCCTCATGCAGAGACGGCTAATCTTGATGCAGATGACTTTTGCTCTCAGTCCCTCCCAGATGACTAATGGGGCTTTTCCACACGGACCTAGTCCACGCGGCCTCAGAGCGTTTTGATTACGATTTGTCGGACCGTACTGGTACACTTTTTGGACCTACTTTGTTGTCGGGTAGTGTGAGGTCTGCAGGCTGATTGGCATGCAGCCGCGAATGATGTCACTACACAGCGATGTACACAGTAATGATAATTACAGCTTCTCCAGGTCGTCTCGTCTTGCCCGAGACATCTCCTGATTTGTGCCGTGAGTTTATTACTCATTATAAACTATAACCCGAGCAGTAGGTAAAATGCTCTGTCTTCTTCTGTGGTATCTCTGTGAACGCTTTTTTTTAAATTTGTTTATTATACAAATTAAACAATACATTAAATCTTGTCAAACGTGTTTTGTTGTGTCGCTATCAGATGATATTGGTAACTATCTAGAAGGAATGCGCTGGGGGACCCCTCCCACATTAGAGCGTCTGGACTTAGACTGGATTTGCAATGGAAACGCATTTCAGCAGAATAGAGCGCTCCCTGGCCTGTGGAGTAGGGGATAATGGAAAAACAACTTGAATAACTCCATCTCTAAAAGGAGACATCCTGGAGCAGAAGCTCTCATCTTGTTCTTTTGGTCCCATAGTTGATGAGAATGCAGATCTGCTGGTAAATCCAGAGCTTTGCTTTTTGGTTCAGTTCCTTCCTCACCAAAACCGACCACTGCAGAACCCTCATCACAACATAAGCTGCACCTCTACTGCTTCACCCATCCTACAAATCCGTCTTTTCTATTACAAAATCTATTCCAGTTTAAAAAAAAAAAAAAAAAAAAAACTTCATACTTAATTTGAACACGTTTTATATGCATTTCCATAGCTAAATATCTGTTCAACAGAACACAGGAAATATTAATTTGCGGGAACACTCGTTGAACCAAACAACCTCACATGAATACACACCAGGTCCTGTGCCGTGACAGGTTGTCCGGAGCGGCTGGTTCCCACCACCATACGCGCCAATCTGCTTTTCATGTCCTCCAAACTGTCGGCTAGAGCCAGGATGGCCATGATCTCACTGGCCACTGCAATATCAAACCCAGTCTGAAAGTGTGGGAAAAAAAAAAAAACACAGTGGAAATTAATTCAAATGTTGCTTTAAAGTGTCCAGTAGAGAACGCTGAAAACGAGCATGTTTCATACGTCTGTACAAAACATGTTTACACCATCACAGCAAAACATATCTTATAAATGAGAACAGTCAGTTTGAGAGAATTAAATACAACATAAAGCTACACTGTGAGAAGAAAACAGGAAGCAGACATGTGGATAATCACATGTAAGGAAGTGTGATTCTTACGAATGTGGCCTAGTTCTGGAGAGATAACCTGATGGAAAAAATGATTCAATTGACTTATGTGAAACTAGGAGTAAAAAGAAAAGCAAAGGGAACATGACAAAACAACTGAATGAGCGCCACTTAAAACTTGGAAATTAAAGTCTCCATTCTACCTACACACACACACACACACACACACACACACACACACACACACACACACACACACACACACACACACACACACA
>JBAMHX010000025.1:13205971-13220413 GCA_037177515.1 Pseudomugil tenellus | reverse complement strand
ACACACACACACACACACACACACACACACACACACACACACACACACACACACACACACACACACACATACAGCTATCTCACATCCAAAATGTTTAGTTAGATCCTTTTTTTATTAATCTAATGCTACTTAAATTGTTGTCTACATTCAACAAGTCAACACTATGATCTGGACAGTGTTATGTTTTTAATAAACTAAAGAAGAGTTTCATTGCCAGTTTAACATCCTCTATAAACGATCCCCAAGTTCAGAATATCCTAAAAATGTGTTCTTATCAGAAATTATTCCGTCTCAGGTCAGACAGTCCAGACTAAATGAGAAAGTACTCTTTGTTTGTAGGTTCCCTTTACAATCAATTTCTTTCAGTTTTATTTTATGTCTCGGGATGCTGCACGTGAACATGTCTTCTTGTTTACCTTTTGTCTGGAGACTCACATGTCTACTTTTACATGTAGTAATACTTTATCCATGATGGATATAACCGCGTGTTTGGCAACAGACAGTAAAGTTACATCAGCTGACTCGAGTCCCTCGGATCACACAGGGGCACGTGCAGAAATGGCTGCTATTCAAGGGCCAAAAAACCCGTTAGTGAGGCTAAGCATCAGCTTATCACTTAAGCAAACTACAAACCACAAAATTAATCTCGGGGAAAGGAATAATATTGAGAGATTCTTAATGAAAGTGATGCATTTTTTTCTTACCACACAGAACTGTCGTATTCAGACCAAACCTCTTCCGGGGACTCCTTTCCGAAGTTAGCTGAAAATTTCGTGTTGGGGCCCCTGCTAGCAGCAGTCCGGATGATACATGGCTTTTTTGTAAAGCCAACTTGGAGAAATCTCGGCTGTAGGTCGCCGAATCTGCTTCCTGAACGAGCTCCATGCAGCCGAAGACTCCCACAGGCGCTGCGGAAAGTAGCCAGCTTCATAATCACTTTTTTAAAATGTATTTTTAACTTATTAAAGTCACGGGTGGGTCTTCTTCTATGTGCTTATCGAGCTGTAATTGTAGGGGTTCCTCCCAAGGGAACAAAAAGAAAGTTTAGGTGGCTCCAGGATAGTGATGGAGGTATGATGCATTCACTGGCAGTTGGTATTTTGATCGTCGACACTGAGCCACTTGGAACTGCCCCAAAAGGTGTTGAATCTTCAGCTGTGTCTCAGTTCAGGGTCTGCACATTTCAGAAAGGCTTTATCGTAGGAAGAGCCATGTGGGAGGAGCACGTGGATATCACGTTGACATCAGGGGTGTCGGAGTCCAGTCCTCGAGGGCCGGTGTCCCTCCAGGTTTTCGTTGTTTCCATGCTCCAACACAGCTGAATGAAATTAATTAAAAGTTTGACAAGAACCCGTTGGGTCCCTTTAATTTGCATGAGGTGTGTTAGTGCAGGAAACAACAAAACCTGCTGGATACCGGGCCTCGAGGACCTGACTTCGACACATGTGGTGCAGACTTCCACAAAGCAAGACTCCAAAAAATTGGGCCTATTTCATTAAGTTTAACTTTTGTGTTTAAATACTTTTCTCCACATTTTTTTCATTGGGACAGATGAATTAATCTGTTGAGTAAGAGCAATGCTTCATTTTGTTTGTCCAGAGACAAACATCCAAGTCATTCACAGCATAGGAGGTCACGTGAGCTCACTGATCCCTCTAATCTAATCGAAATGAACAAACTGTGTCATCAGATGTTCTCATCAGCTGAGAAATATGGTAAAATTAAATTATTTTCCAAGTATACACTTGCTTTGAAAAACCAAAGAAATTTGTTCTCCCCAAAAGATAAGTAAAAAAAAATAGACACGAAAAATGTTTTATTATTTAGACATTCTGTCCAAACAAGTCAACTAACGATCCCCTCCAAAGATTTTTAACCTTATCGCCTATTGCACATGTTTTGGTAAATCATATCTAACATATGTGCGTATCTAAGGGTCATTTTATCTCCCTGAAACAGCAAACTTGCATCTCTGGTGCATTGTGTAAACTTAGCAGAAAGGGTAAGGACACAAATTGGTGTTGCACGAACTACCCATTTTCTCCCACTCTTTCAGGCAAAACGACGTTTTACCTCGATGTAAATGTCACGAATCATGCTTTGAATAGTATAACACGAAAAAGGAGGAAAAATGTTGATCAAACACAAACTTTCTTCCTTTTTATCCCATGTATTTGCATTTAGCATGCGCGGAGCTGGTTCAACTACTTTAAATTTAGTTAATTAATCTCTTTTCTTAACACAAGCACACACCTACATGAGAGTAATCTTAAAAAATGGTCCGGGCGTGGCCGTGAAAATCTTACTTTGTGTTTTAATACGAGGTGGCTGTTTGACTGCGTGGTGCCTTCACGTACAACGCAAAAATAAAACAGTCCACAGACACAGCAGTTCGAGGTTCAAATGTTGACCTTTTGGACAAATATAGTCGCATTAACATATTCGATGACACCTCCCGATCCTCTGTTTACATTCTCATACAATTCTGCTAAAATATATCTTTGTAAAAGCGTTCAAGTTCAAATTGGCACTCTGCTCACCTTTTCCATGCATGTAGGAATGCAGCGTCACTGCAAGGCCAAACCGACCGGACTTCATTCCTCAAGTCACACCATTACAATTGCTTGGCGTGGCGCAAACGCTCACCCTGACAATGCCGCAGTAGAATTCCTGTTTTAGCTCCAAAGACAGCAGAATTACGCGTGATTGTGCTTTTCTGCGCGAAGTAGATCTCAGACCTGGAGGATGCTGGCGAGGCGCTGCAGCCACCTCACAACTAGGTACACAATTTGATTTCTATACGTGGATCAGAGCGAAAAGGTAAATTTGTTTCCTTCAATCTCATCATCCTTCAAATGTTTGAGAAGATATTCTTTTAATTTGTCGCACAGGTAATGAGGAATAAGAGATAAGATAATATCCACTAATGTATGTTGGAGCTTCTCATAAAGTTTGGAGGAACAATTGATACCAGTGAGGTGATACTTTATAAATAAAACCAATGTATGAATAAGATCGATCTATTTTTGGGAAAGACACGCAGCTAAAACTTTCTATGTAGAATTTGATCAGCTTCTAAAACACATTTAGAGAAAATATTGTGCTTGTACCATGAATTAATCTTAGGCTGCCTGCTGTCTGGATGTAGCCTGATTTACCATCAGAATATTTGAACTGGAGCAAATCCATAAAACAAAAGTTTATTATAATGATCATTCCCGGTTTTTGCTGAGCACAAAAATATTCAATGTACGGATAAATGGTAGATTTTGAAAGTTATATCTGCCAAATTTTAACCTTACAAGAATGTTTACAAGGAGTTCTGGCTTAAAGCAGGGACAAAAATGTTGGATATGATCCAGATGACTGGCTGAAGATGCCCTACAATGACATCAGCACCTTTTTCAGCATTAGAAACGGTTTTGTTCAGATTATATCTGAAATTCCAAGATTTATCTGGTATGATGTCCCAGTCAGGTTAAAAGTCTAATGTCCCAGTCAGGTTAAAAGTCTAAGTGAATGCCTAAAAGCGTCAGACAAATCTCAAGCTGAAAAAACTAGTTTGACCAGAAGAAACACCTACGACTGTTCTCTGGAGAACCTGTTGAGCTAGTGACAGGTCTTGGGTGGGTTAGACCTAAAGGAAGAAGGAAGAGACTTTAAAACAAGCATGACATATTCAACAAAAGACCAATTGTGTTTCTTGTTTGTTGTTTTCTACCTGAATCTTTAATGTAACTTCCAGAAACCATTGTAAAACTAAAATTCATGTTTCTTTCCCTTACCAGGTCCATTTTAATGAGTCGTTTCCTCCAATGATTGTTGGAGGAGGCCTAATAAGAGAAAGAAAATCCCCTGGACTTTTTTGATATTTCTTGCACTTCGGCCCAACCATGAGGGACAGACTGAGCCACTTGAAGATAATTTCCAATGACAAAATTGAGCAGATGGAGTATGAAGAGTCCACTGTCTCGGACACATTCAGCAACATCGACCTGGAGGACGAGCTGTCCCATGAAGCGGTCATTTTTGACAACAGCCCTGCTTTGGCAGAGGTATTTACTCAATCTCAGGACATCCACCGAGAAATCCAACTCATCCGCCTTGAGGTGAAAAGGCTTCGGGAGCAGAATTCCCGCATTCTCCAGGGCACCACCACCATGAGCACAATTAAAAGGGACTCTAATGCTATTGGTGCGGACATAAAGAAGAGGGCTGAGGGTGTTCTTGAACGCCTGCAAGACATGAACGAAACAGCCCACAAGCTAGAGAACAAACACGGCTCAAATTCAGCCATCACACGCATCGCCAGAACCCAATACGCCTGCCTTAGCAACGGCTTTCGCGATGCCATGTTTGACTATAACGAGGCTGAGATGAACCACAGAGAGAACTGCAAAGCCCAGATCCAAAGGCAAATGGAGATAGTAGGGCGCGACGTGACAGGTGAGGATATAGAGGAGATGATTGAGAAAGGTCAGTGGAACATCTTTGCTGACACTGTTGTGAGTGAAGGTCGAACGGCCCAAACGGCTCTGTCCCAGATTGAGAAGCGCCACCAAGAGTTGGTAGATCTGGAGACGCGTATACAAGGCATCCATGAGATATTCCTGGACATCGCCCTGCTGGTGGAGGAGCAGGGTCCTATGCTGACCTCCATCCAAACCAACGTTCAAAAGGCAGATGAAGGCATTCAAGATGCCCTCGTCAAACTTCGCACAGCCAAGCGTCACGATAGAGACAACCCATTTAAAAAGATGTTCTGCGGCTGCTTTCCGTGCTACAACTAAGGACTTGAAAAGAGATGGATAATGGGATACCAGCATATTCAGCAAAAAAACAAATGCAGGACATTACTTTTAAAACCTGATTATAACCCGTGGAGATTGAAGGTATAAAGGTTGAAGCAGTTGTACGTAGGTTTGTGTGAAGCACCAATAAGTTGTACTTGGATCCTGTTTGAGTTTGTACAAGAGATTTGAGACGGGTATCTCAAATCAGAATCCACTCGCTCATGACTGAGATGTGATTGAAGCAACTTGAAAAGATCTTTTCTTATTCTTACGGCCTCTGAGACATCATGTGTCGCGCTGGAAATTTTAACTCATAAAAAGCTCCTCGATGCATTAAAAATTTAATTAAAACAGCTCTTGCATCTGTAAAGCGGATGCTGAAGATGACAGAAATATAAAACTTACAACTTAAATGTCCTTAAATCCATTTTAAAGATTTGTCTTAAATATAAATCATGGTTGCATTTTTCCTGTTATTTCCTTTTCACTAAGAGAGAACTTTGTTGTGTTTCTTTGTTGTATTTATCATAAAATATATTAAACTGTGGTATGAGTCTGTATTTATTTTTGTTTTAAAATGAGCAAACATCTTCTCCTCTCTGGAACGAGCCAAGAGACCCAAACAGCAAACGTCTGATTTTTGTGACCAATTGTGAAGTTTTAAAGAAGCCTTGGTGCATCATCTCATATAATCTCTGCTTATTTGTGAATAACAAAGGCGTGATATAAGAAAGCAGATTATATAATGTATGAAAGAAGCCATAATACTGTCAAACTTATTGTAAAATTCATGTCTAGGCAGAGGATGAAGTATATTGCAATATTCCAGTCTGGAAAAGATAAAAACATTGATGACTTAAACTTTGAGTATCTGAGCTGCAAGAAGACTGTCCAAAATTCAAGCTCAGGATTTATTAGGAAATATATTTAGTTTCAGAAGAAGGATATTTGGGAAAAAAAGTAGAAGAAAATGATAATTGGTAAACAAAATGTGTGCTATTAACCATGTGTGTACAAAGACAAATGAGCAAATAAAGAACAACCTTCTTATCAAACAAAACACATGTAAACATTAAAAAAATCACAAGATTGTAAAATTTTTCAAACCTGTAGTCACGCCACAGACTTTATCGGAAGGTTTTGGGTATTGCTTCAGTAACAGCTGAGATAATAATCCCTCCGAATATTCTAAGTAATCTGTCCCACTGTGGACATCCTGATTCCGTCTTTGCCCCCTCACCTCATCTCCATCCTTACCTTACACACACCTGCCATCCAGTTTCATCATTTAACAAAGATGAAGCAACTAGTTTTTCATTTTATAGTGGTTAATTGCAATAATTTACTATATTTCTCTCACACTGGGCGTACCATTTGACCAGACTGTCATGAGTAACTTGACTCTTGAAGAGATAGAAAGGAAGTGAATGCATATTTCTTTAGAGGAAGTAATTATGTTTTAGTGGGAAGGGCCTTCTGTGTCACCTGCAAAGGGATGGCAGATACAAACATACACAAGAGACAGACATCTTTCTTCATCAGAAAGAAAAGATGCTTTATCAATCCTCTTTGACCTTATAAATCAAATGAGATACGCTGAAAGGACTTTATTTGCTTTTGGATGCTATTTTCACTCAAAGAGGTAAGATATTACAAATGCTTAATAAGTGTGATTCTTCATCTTCTTAACTAGTGGAATGAGGATATAGTTGGTGTAAAGACTGATAGTACACCTGCTGACATATCGAAATAGAAGTCATGTTTTATATGGCTAAAGATTTTTTTAAAACAAGCTACAATAATAATAATAAGAGATATTTATAAATTCATTTAGCAGACGTCAATTCTTTGGTATGAAGAGAAAAGTCCTATTTTAAGGCTGTCTTCCTTGTTCCTGGTTTTAAAAAGACATTCCAATGAGTCGCTGCGATGAAGCTGCTTATCGTTGAAAGATAAAAAGTTTCAGCAGTATTTGAAAGACTTACACTTGCTGTGTTACTGAAATTAGTTTGTTTAGGGAGACTGATGTGTTTTTTCTACAGGCACATTAATTTATGAGTCTGTATTTATTAATCCAAAGATGTTGTTTTGTTTGATGTTTAATTAAAAATTGTTTGTATAGTATTTGAATAATTTTATCTAATAACATACCAAGGATGCTAACAACCAGTTTATACAATGATTATATATCATACAAATGTTGGATGTCAGAAATCATACAGGATCTGGACCTTACATAGGTCCAAAACATTTTTTATGTATCTATTTATTTTTTGTATTGACCTCTCAGGCAGAATGCGGGACATGCTCGAAAGGCTACAAACTATCAACGAGGAGCAGGAAGATGACGAGCTGGAGGATAAACCTAAATATGATGTGGATGAAGTGGATCTGTTTCCACAGACAGTCATTTTTGACAACTCCTCAGAAATGGAAGACATTTTAATCGAGGCTCAGTCCATACGCAAGGAGATTTCCTTGATTCAGTTGGAGATACAGCGTCTGAGTTCCCACAATGAACGCTATGGTACCTCTGTGAGACGGTTCACCCTCCTGAAAAAAGACTCTGATTCCATTGCAAGAGGAATCCAGAAACGTGGGGAGTCTATTTACGCCCGCTTGCAGGCCCTGGGTAAGGAGAGCAGTAGGCTGGAGGAGAAAAAAGGTCCAAGCTCAGCTGTTAGTCGCATTTCCCGTCTTCAGTATGACACACTGACCCTTGGCTTCAATGCTGCTATGAATGACTACAACAGGGCAGAGGAGAAGCAGAGGAGCACATGTAGGAAGAGGATCCAGAGGCAGGCTTCCATAATGGGGACAGATATCAGTGATAAGCAGCTGGATGTCATAGTGGATAAAGGTGGTGAGGGCTGGTCAGAACTGTCCCAGAGCATTCAATCAGAACCGGTGCGCTCATGCCATTCAGCATTGTGTGAAATAAAAGGAAGACACAAGGAGTTGGTGGACTTGGAAGCCAGGCTGAAGGAAGTCCATCAACTGTTCCTGGAAATGGCCAAGCTGGTAGAGGAGCAGGGATCTATGGTTAATAATATTGAGGTTAATTTGTACCGCACTCATGAATATGTGGAAAAAGCAGGCGATAAACTTAAGATAGCCATTCAATACAAGAAGAAAAATCCCTGTTTGCAGTGTTGCCCTTGCCTGCCTTTTTGGAAAAACAGTTGATTTTAGACCCGTGTGCCATTTTTTTAAGAGTTGTACAAAATGCTTAATTTATGCAATTATAGATTTTGTTGTTAAGAGCTTCACGCTACAAAGAAGCATATCGTCTAAGTGATATAAACATATAAAGTTGTTGAGGTCTGGACTCATAAGTTATGTTAAATGAATTGACAGTATGATGAGTATGCTGTGATCACAGAGCTAATGCTGTGTGCTTGTATGTAAAAGAAAGATTTGAACATTTTCAAAGAAAACGTTATTTCCTTTGGAAATGTTTAGTTTGAAGCTGTTTACCTATTTATCAAATAAATACTGCTGTACTAAAATGTCTGGCCAACCTATTTTCTTATGGACTGACTGGAGTAATATGGGAGAGTTGAAGAATTGAAGTCATGAGAATAAAGATGGAAAAAGTTTCTAACTTATGGAAATGTGGTGTTAAATTATAAACTTACAGCCTAGGCAAGTTTTACTCATTTTGATGCAATTAGATATCCCTTTCACATGGCACAATCATGTGAAAGTATACTTTAGGCAAATTACAGCGTTTGTATTTGTGTGTGTATATATATAATAATAATAAAATGGAATAAAAGCCAATAGAAAGTTGTCTCTTTTTTAAGTCATACAATTAATTATCCAAATAATTGAACATAAATTTGTATGTTTATTATATATTATGCAGGATTATCTTGACCGCAACTTCCGTCTGCCAGTCAAGAGAAGGCGATGGCAGGAGTAGTTAGCCTTCTTCAGAGCTATTACGGACTTCATTTGGAAATTTTCCTCTCTTTGATTCAATGACTGTATACCATTCAAAGTCATTGGCTTTTCTCTGGCATCATATTTAGCTTCGTTCTGCTTTAGGTCCATAATTAACTCCGCTGTATGCAGTGAAGAGTTTAACGCTTGCTGTAACTTGTGCTATCTGTTAGCATGAGCTAACATAGCGTTATTGCATTATAACAAGAGTATTTGAATAAAGTAATTTTTCACCGGTTACAAAACTAAGTTTTTCCCCCAAATGCAGGTTGTAAGTCACTCAACCATGAAGAAAGAACAACACGCAGTAGTATTAAACACGAGCAAGACGGTGTCATGCTAAACCATGCTAGCATGAAAATGTGCGGGTAGCATTATTACACAAGTATTATTACACATTGTTATTTGCTCTCCGAGTTTATTATTTTACTTATATCATACATCTGTAACAAACCAAATGAAAAATACCACTCCAGATAATTTATCAGACTACAGTGTCGAGTGAGAGAAAATGTGCACCAGGATGGCCGAGTGGTTAAGGCGTTGGACTTAAGATCCAATGGACATATGTCCGCGTGGGTTCGAACCCCACTCCTGGTAGTCAAATTTTGACGCAATGTCTGCGAGGATTACGTAACAATGCTTAACACCATAATCCACTTTATTAATAAACCAAGGAAAAGCAAAAACATTCAGCCAATTCTCCAAAAAGATGTCTCACAACACGATCCTTTTATTTATCAAATTATGGGGTAATATGAGATATCGGTTACTTGTGCTGTGAATGTTATTTTAAATAAAATAAATAACTAAATATTTAGCTAAAATAGCAAATCAGCCTTATATTGTCACATTTGTTTGCATGTTTTCCCCTAATTTTTTGTCATAATCCTTAAAATATTCTATACAAGTTGTTTTAATTGAATTGTTTTATTAAATTATTCTACAAAATATGTATTATGAATTAATAATTGTAATAGTAATAAAACGTTTGATACGTCCATTTACATCAGATGTCAAAGGGCTACAGGTTGATGCTCCTTGTGGCCAGAAGAGGGCGCTCTAAGGCCTTACTATGCTTCCTGGGCTGAAGTCCAGCACTGGCCTCCAGAAGGCCTACATAAGTCATCCCTGTAATTTCACAAAACAGGGCGATGCCTCTTACACTCATCAGTACCCAGTCATCTTCATGTACCACAGGAGAAGCTTTTTATACCATAGCTGAACCATTTAGCAGTTTTTTTTTTGTATTTTTATTCCCAAACACTGACTAAACTGTGTCACTGCTGTAACAGTTTGTCAATTACAGAAGAAGCCAGTGTGTAAAAAATACCTCGTGGAACCTTAAATACATTAATTTCCATTTTTAGGTTTGTAAACCCATCCTCTTGGTCATTCTACTAAAAAAGAGACACACTGTCACTTGATAGGCACTTGCGGCCCAAGAGAGCACTAATTCGGGAAATTGAGCTTTTTCTTCGAGCAATGTGAGGAAGTGTTGAGAAAAGAGTCCAAATAGAGGCAGTGAAATTACAGGAGACCTACATCTTTATCCACAAAGCCACTAAGACTCTAGTAAGGTCTATACCTGATGTTACTGTTCAATAAATTATTTATTTATTGTCCCAACATATGTATTTCTACAGGGAAGAGATTTAATTTAATTTTTTTGCAGTGCATCAACTTTCGTCTTTGTTTGTATTTGGTGTAAAAAAATGTGCAGTTCCTGTTAGATTATTACTAAAATGGATGTTTCTACAGTAAAATAGACAGACTATTTTAGTATGAACTAATATATAAAAATAAAGGAAGCAGGATAACTTATCTAGGGGTTATTCGGTCATTTCCAGGAGTTTTTGTGATAGGCAGTCACTAGTGGAATGCAGTTAATCTTCCAAAGAACCCCAGTTTTGACCTACTTTTCCTTTTTTCTTTTTACACTTCTCCATTTTTGGTTCCAGGTACTTGCTTCAAGCAACAATTACTATTCATTTTGTTGAATAATATTGAGGATAAAGTAGTTTTAATTATACTGAGCAACTCTAACTTTATATTTGGACAAATTCACAGCTTAACTTGTTATAGAGGATGCTGGTAATGTGTGAATAATATATAAGAAGTCGTTAAAATGAATTAAAACAGGCATATTTTGAAGACAAACTTTTCAATAAGGTCAGTGTATGTAGTCCTCATCGGAAACTGTGTAAAAAACTTTCTGAAAACACAAATACATTGGATATTAGACGCTATTGTTTTGTGGTTCGGTATTGGTTTTGCTGGTGTTATGTCACGTGACAACCAACGCGCCATGTTTCCATCTCCGCGTCAGGAAAAGTTTTACAGCCAGAGGGAAGATAGCAGAACTCATAGTCAAGTACCATAAGTTAACACAGCATTTCCGGTTATATCCTACAAAATAAAAGTTTTCGACTTAGCAAGCAATTTGGAAATATGTTTTTAAAGACATTTTCCCCGAACTAGTAAATCAGGGATTAATGATAAATACTTGATCTTAGGGCGTTTCTATAAACATAATTGTAAAAATCCATCTCCCACGTGATATCGACTTATAAACAATAAATACGACTTTAAATGACCTTATTCTTAAATAACCTTCAGCTTCCGCTACGCGTGACTAAATATATTAACTTGACATCTGTGTGATCAACAGAGGAAAAGTCAAGAAAGCTGCAAAGTTGTGGGACCTGCCTGAGTTGCACCGTTCATCCGTGAAATGTAATGACCATCTTCTAGTTTTCGAGGGACAGTCAGCTGTAAACTGGTAAGACGACGTAAGTTGCCCTTTGTTGTGGCTTGGCCAGTAAAAAGGCGTTTCTAAGTTTTTTGGGGGGTGGGGGGACCTGATGCGTTGAGCACGGTCCATGTAACATTAGCTACATTTTAACCTTAGATAAAGGAAGGTGTCGCGCTTCATGGGAAATGCCTTAAACTAATACATCTTTTTTTAGGCCTATATTTAAGAAGTTTTGAACACATGAAACATTAGTTGTCTGTTCATGCTCCGCACATTTTGGGTTTGTTGTGTGAGAACACGTCTCCTGACTTGGTGACAGCGGAGGTGAGTGTGTGATTTTTGATCCATAAAACGCGTCGGACCTGCAGTGTTAATCATTGTATCTTAGGAATACGTCCAAGAGGACGCTGTTGTGAAGTTTGCCCCAGCTTTTTATTGGTTACTGAAAAGCTGAATTACTAAAATAACTTAGTTACTACTCAGGACTAGGAGCAGTATTGTTGGAGTAACCTACACAATGCAACGTGGATTTAAATAGTCTTGAGGCAATGCGTGACAGATAAAACATTAACTCTACAAAGGCCACATAAAAGCCACATTATAAGTTTTGGAAATGTTTTTTTTTCGTTTTTTTTTAAAGTATTGGGCATGCTTTATGAAAATCAGACAGACTGCAAATTACTGCAACAAGGCTGATGAAATCCACAGCTTCAGGAAGCTCAGCTTATTATACAACTTCAGCTGTTTTGTTTCAATTGTCGCAACCCTCAGAGTAAGGAACTGAAATGATATAGAAACCAGCTAGACAGATGAGGCTGCTGTTTTCTTGAGTTTACACTTCTTATTGTAGGATCTTACATCATCCTTAAATAACTTGAACTCACTGTGCACCGTTTGGTAAAACTGCATGTGGACTCCTTTCATAGTTAAGTCTATTTTGGGAATGAACATAGATGAGCTTTTAATGAAAGGATGTCCCAACATCAAACCACAAAACCAGGTGACTTATTTTCAGATTCATAATGAACACGTGCAGAGTATGATTTCATTTTTACTTCTTCACTTGAAGTTGTATTAGCAAGATATTTATTTATTTTTAACAGGAATTATAAACAGTTCTACCCTTTTTACAGCAAATCAATCTACAGAATTAGCTATTTGTTAGGTTGTTGTGGTAAAAACAAGCCTCAAAGCTATATTTCAGGGATAAACAAGAACAAGACTTATCAACAGTTCATTATCTTTTCAAACTTTGTCCTCAAAGTTTAGTGATATCTCCAAGATACTTATAATTTTGTACTAAAATTGATCACCATGATGGGCTTCTGCCTATGTTTGGATAAAAGCTTCTTGTAAAAAAGTAAATTCTCAACCAGCTGTGATTGTTTTAACACAGTAACTAGTCCAGGTCTGAGTGACCTGGCCCCATGCTTTCTGATTAAAATGTTTTTTTGACTGCTGGATGTCATATGAAAACAGAAGTTTATGAAAAAATGAGTTTTTCTGATTCTGTGAGCAGCTGTGAAACGGACTGTTCTTGCTTGCAGGTACAGCAGGAAGGCTGCACCGTGTGTCAGAAGCCTGGAGGTGCATCGCATCATTTTAGCCCTTCTGTCATTGGATTAACTGTCTACAATGGCAGCTCACGGTGACATCGCAGAAGGAGGAGTCAATGAAGAGTTCAACGAAATAATCAAGTGGAGATCTGGTATGTTTCCTATAGTTTGGCAGCAGCTGGTATGAATAGGTTATAAAAGTGCATTTAAGCACATGTTCAGGTCTAGATGTTGAGAGCTTTCATGTTTTTAAATAACAGAAACACTAGAGAGCAAGGAAATAGCTGGTTATGCAGAGTGGTAACCAAATGGAAACCCTAACAGTCATTGTAAGTTCATTGTAAACCTTAGTTCCAGTCGAGGCGATGAAGAATGGATAAAGGTAAAGGAGGCAACTGAGAGAACTGGAGATGGTTTAAAGTACCCTGTTTGCAGATAATGTGAGAAAAGGTGACCAGATGCAGCCGTGAGATGGGAAAAGAAAAATGCAGGGAGGGGTTTAGAGAGCCGCACCCAGAGATCTTTTTCTCTGTGGAGCTTTTTACTCCATTGGTTAATTCTCTGTAGACACCACCCTCAAGAAGAGTGACACATATAAACAACTTGTTGTTGTGGTGAGATTGTTTTAGTTGTTGGGTAGTGTTGATGTGACAGCTCTATGTTTAGTTGTCATTTACTAGAAAGTGAAATTCTTCTGTATTAATCTATCGGTGAATGAGTTTTCGTCTTCGTGCGTCTCGTCTTCTCCTTCTGTAATTCTTTGCACACCGCCTCCTCACAAGAAGAGGGGAAGACATTACTCGGTCTAACAGACCACCTTAGTGTGAATGCAGCTTTAATCTTGTTCCGTCCTCCGTGAGAAACAAGAAGTTCGTCCTTGCTCTCGAAGTAAAAAGTTATTTTTGATCTGGTCCATACATAAGCTGCGTCTGCAGCCGGGCGGGGGTCACTGTAGGTGGTCTGTCTGCTTTTATGTGCAATAAACAATTGATATCCTTGGTTCATAAACAGAAACATATAGTCCGCAGCAGGTTGGGTTTTGCAGGCGACAGTTTTTAAAGGCCACATGTACGTAAACATTTTTCGTACTTTCTCACCGCTGCATCAGTAAAAATGCGGAAGCGACAACTGTCCGCTTCATGCTTTTTCCACATTAACTGGATAAATTAAATATCCGACCACAATGCAATACTTCTCGGAGCCCAACAAGAAAAAAGGTCTGGCAGCCTGATGTGTTGAGAACTGTCTTCAATAACGTCCACAAGAACAAAAATGATGTAATTTTCTTCATGGGGGGCCTCGAGAGCAAAAAAAAAAAAGAGGTTCTAGGTTCTTGTGGAGGTTAGGTGGAGGTTTTATAATGTGGCAAGTCTTCTACATTCAAGCTAGATCG
>JBAMHX010000025.1:13171779-13204423 GCA_037177515.1 Pseudomugil tenellus | reverse complement strand
ATTATTTATTGATGTTTAACCTTTTCATCTCAGTCATTTCAGGACAAAGAAATGTCAACAAAAATTCCTTTTATGATCCTCTGTAAACTGTAAAAATATTGGTGATCGGTTTTTTTAAGGTCTCTGATCGGTGATCGGCCCCTAAAATCCTGATCGTGTAAAGCCTAGTTTCAGCTAAACTTGTGTTCTAGTGAGGTCATAACTATGCATCTCTGTCCCTTCTGGGAAAGAGCTCATTGTGTTAGACTCTTTCAAATCATTTTCAGGCTCTTACTTCCAGATGGGCATTCAGTGGTGGTTCATGTCTTCGAGTGTGTGCTAGTGCAGCATGTGCTTCAAGCTTGTATTACATCTGAAAGGCTTTGGTGAAGAACAGAGGGGAAAATATGGCAGGATAAAAGTGTGTGAAACAGGGAAAAAATGTAGAATGTTAGGTCCAAAATGAAGCTTGTCTCCATCTGCTTGTTGCAAGCACACTTAGATTTACTGCGTCATCAACTAAATCTTTTGTCTTTCTGGCTGAAAGCAATTATCTAAAGTTATTTGAATAGCAGCTTATCTTCAGTGTAACTTTAAAATGGCAGTTGTCAATTGATAATCCCAGATTTATAATATTTTAACTTCACATGGATCATATCTATTATTTTTCTTGCATTAAAGACATAAAGAAGACCGTAATTTCCACTGCTTAGTTCACACGCTGCCTCCTGCGTGCTCTGACAACCATTACTCGCCATGCACTTCTGCACGGTTCCAGCTGGGAAAGTGCATCTCTTGCAGAAAGCCTGCTGCTGTGATGTACTCGTATGAAAAGCAACTCTGCAAACAGACCGGAAAAGTTCTGTATTCATGTGTGAAAAAGTCTTACAAGTAGGCCTGATAGAATTTGGTTTAAATGGACTTTCTGCCGTGTACATATGTGCATCGGTAATTTAGGAGCCATTAGAAAGAAACCTCTTCTTTGTTTGGAGCTTTATACCAGTAGTTGGGTCTCCATTGTTGCCTTTGATTTACATTTGAACACATGAAATTATAATAAAATATTTCCATGACAGACCAGCATCTTCCCAGGTATGTTACAATATTTCAGAGATTAAAGTTATTTCCAAAAAAGAGCTCCATTTATTTTCCTTTTGTGGATGTCCACAGTAATAGTTTCTTTTTCTTCCTGAAGGTCTCCTAGTGTGTATGGCAACTTCTAGTGGTCAAATTCACCAGTCGTGTCCTATACCAACATCCTACTTTTTGCCAGCTGGTATAACTCCGGTATAGGACAGATACGTTTAAGTATCCTAATATGACCAAAACATACCTTTGGTACAGTCTATAGCATAGATAATAATATGAGGGGCTAAAACATTTTACTTTGATGACCATCAGATGATGGCAGTTGCCATTAGAAATCAATAAATTTATACTAAATGTGAGAAACTTCTGGTATTTCATTACTTTTTGCCATTGTGTGTCTTTGCATATGTCTTGCAGGTCTTTTACTTTCAGACTCTTCATTAAACAAAACACACAACTTGACTGTACTGAAATTGTGTGAATGCAAGGTTGCCAATTTTGTTTTTCGTCTAATTGACTCAAAAATGATCAGAAATCTATAAAAATGTTCTTGTTGCATTTAAACATGTGCTGTGGCTTCAAACCCGTCACTGCTAAGGATACTCGTACACATTCAGCAAAGCTTACACTTGGATTAACTTGTGACCCCAATAAGATATGTCCTGTCTGCATTTCCCTCCCCTTAACATACCCCTCCATGGTAAAGACAAATGTGAAAGGTCAAATATCATCAGTTGTTTAGCAGCCAAACAAAATATTGAACACTCCCCCTTCCTCTCTGTTTGTCACTTGAGAGCTGTTTTGTGGAACGGCCTTCTCAATACCTCCTTCAGACATCTCTGGTTACCTGCGTTTGCTTTGTTCTCCTCTGTTTTTGTGCCTGTAGCCTCCAGTTGTTCCAAATTATTCCCTTATGCTGTGAGAATCGTCAATATAAAGGTGCTTATTTCACATTTGGGAAGCAACTTGCAGCTTTATTAATGTGGAGAGCTTTAAAGTGGTTGCACTAATTGATTAAACGTAGAAAATAGACACAGTAGAACTGCTTACGCATGCTGCCCATACTGAAATGTCAAGTTAACATGCCAGCTTGACCAGCTGAACAACACACAGGACCGTCTGCGGACATATTATCTTCGGGCGTGACACGATGCAGTGTAACGCAAGAAATATTGTTGTCTCTGTGAGAACAAGAATGTGTGTAACCAGATTGTGGGTGTGGAGGATTTGTCACCGTACTAGCTCAGCTGCATGACACTGATCCCTAATTCAAGCCTTGGCCTCTTGCAACTGGGTGTACCCTGAGCAGTTGGAAATATTTTAGCTGCTGTGTCTGTGAAGAAAGAGGCAGCATAACTGGTTAAGGAAATTAGTTTTTGAAACATCAAACTTATCAGAAGCATTACTGACTTGCTATACAATGGAAGATAATGATCAAGCTGTCATTAAGTGCACTGACAGTTAATTGCACAATAATGGGTCTGCATTTTTATGTTTCAACTCATCAAGTCAAAACAAAGAAATTTGTATCTTCTCCACCCCCTGATATGATCTGACGAGCTGAATACATTTTGCTTTTTGCCTCTAAAATGAAAAGTATGGGTCAGTGAGAGTTTTCCATTTTTAAGTAATGACTATCCACTGGGAATCCGATGTGCTTTTGCAGCTAAATATACACACACAGACCCAAGTGTGTGTGTGTGTGTGTGTGCGCTTTTATTTCTTTGGTTGTTGCTGAATCTGGCTGCCTGGGAAGTGGGAGGAAACTGGCTCTGAAAAATCCTTGCTGGAAATTTGGGAATGGGAGCCCTCGCCAAGACATCTCCCCTGGGTGTGGTAGTCTGTGGGACTCTTTGGTCCATGTGCACGTTCTGTACAGATACACTGCTTAGCAAAGATGACATTTAAACTCTTCAGGAGAAAGTTGGATGAGACTATAATTGGTCTTGAATGTTCCTGTTTAACATTCAAAGACCAGTCTTTTCCTCCTGTGAATCCTCCTTTTTCTCAGAGCAAGCGCTTTGGCTTTAAATCCTCCTCTCTCTCTGCTCATTAGGGCCACAAAGCCATGCTGCCCATTCGGCCTTCTGAACCCTCATATGACAAGAGTTTACTAAATAAAAGAACAGGCTGAGGTTGAGAGAAGGTTTTAATTAACCCTTCAAAGCAACAGTGGTATTTCACTAAGTAACCTACGGGTTTTAAATGTTTATCAGTATTTCTACTGCTTGCTAGATACTGACAAGCTCTGATAAAAGGTGGAAAGAAATGAATCAGCCAAAGGTCTTAAACTTAAACACTTAAGCTCGGTTTCATATTGTGTAGTATATAGAATAGAAAATGTATCATTGAAAGGTCTCATTCATGAATGAATGGACAAAACATTTCCTGTATTAGGAAATTGCTTTTATTGGAATTTAACCTTGCATGCAGGTGGAATTATGGGATATGTTGGATTCTTTCCCCCTCTATGCTGTTTTTGGGCCAGTGTTTTGGTCTCTGCACATTTTACTATATACAGTTTAAAAGTGTCTGTATTGAAGATGTATTTGATTTAAAATATATCCCAGGCTGTGTCCTAAAGTCTGTATTTCTAAAGGTACGGACTGAATTATTTTCATACCACCATGTATACCTGTCACAATGAGACAATTAATTCCACAATAAAAAAAAATGAGTGCAATAAGTTTGCCAGCTGCAATTGTTTTTGCTTTTCTCTCTTTACCAAAGACTTGATATGTGTCAGTATAGGTTTCACTACATTCAGAGGCAGCGGTGCCGTTGTCTACAAGATGACATACTAAAAGATATCAGACATTCATTAATTTTACTCTGCCACCTCGGATATATGGTCATGTTAAAGGACGACCCCTTACATGAACATATACTATGTAACTGCTGACTGGAGCCTGAACTCCAAGTGTTTAAAGATCAGGTATGTTCCAGATAACCACACTGCTGAAACCCTGGAAGACTATAAACTAGTCTGCACATCAAGCTCAATATTCTTTAGAAATTAATGTTATTTTTTTTAAGTGTGTACTTAGCCGCATTATTATTATTTAAAAACTATCTAAAAATGACAACAATCACTTAGCGGAATATTATCGTTTTATTGCAATCATTTCTGAGACCATTAATTGCACAGTAAACTTTAACATGACATTCGTACCATCATGAACTGTGCAAAAGTTTTACATGCCTGTCATGTCCTACAAATCTGCTAAGTAAAAATCTATTGGTGTCATCGCTAGGTGTGCACAGTGTATGCATCGCTGTAGATGATGTTCTTCTCACCATGCTGTTATTTTTAGGGAGTTTCTGCCTGGTGTGAATCAGAAGCTTTTTCATGTCTCCTATTTAAGATCAAGTGAGAAATATGGGTGGAGTAGCTTCCTACCTTATCAGTTTTGGGCATTTTTCCAAACAAGTAGCAAACTGTAGCAAACACTGCTTCATCGTCTCTCATCTCTTCTTTTTCCTTTTTGGACATCCTGGTACACATATACTTTTTTCTTCTAGTTAGAAATAAAATCCTTGATCTAATGTGTTGCTACTAGTACTTTTTGCCTGTTCATAAATTTACACAAGACGTTTTTATTATTATTGGTAACTTTGTTATGAAAACATTCAGTAAACAAGCAGGTTTGATTGTCTTAGGAATTAAATTAGATGCTTGTCTGGGGGTTGTGTTGCGGGGCCAGCTGCCCCTTCTGCAGGAGGGTAGGCCTATGTTATTGTGTAATTTATGAGTAAGGTGTTTATACAAGTATATATGCACTTAGGTAGCTTTATCAAACAAGGGTTGGGTGTGGCATTAATCTGGTGCCTGTCTCTTGCAGCCCAGTGTTTATAAAGTGTTTTATTCCTGCAGTCACTCAGTGAAAGAAAGTGGCTTTAACTCAGTCAGACTGATGAGTGGAACTATGTGCATTCCTCTTGTATTTAGTCACTGAAAAGAAGACGCAAAACACAGAAAAGTGATGGAAAACAACCTTTTTTTTCTCTATCTGCCCTTCTTTTTTCTCTAACTTCGCTCTTTACTTCACCCTGTCTGTGTGTGGAAATAAAACAGTTTGTTCAGTTGCTCATCATTGACTGAGTTTATCAATGAGCAAATGGACTCGGGCCTGTTCTCTGTTCCACTGAACCAGCTTATAGTCCTGCACTCAATGTATTAATCTAGTTAGTTGCAGTGGCTTTTAACCGCATGCTTGTATATCTGTGTCATAAGCTTCGACATAAACATGAGCAATAAAGACAACTCTGCAGGCCACTGTGTCATCGACATGTTTTGGGGCACTCTTGAGTCATGTTTTGTCGGCTGTTGCTTTGCTGCAACATGGCACTTTGAGAGCTGCTGTTTCCTGCAGTAGTTTGTGATGTAAGAGAGACGATCAGCTGTCAGTAGCTGCAAAGCACATGTCACTCACACGTTTGTCACCTGTTATTTACCTATTGGAAAGCCTAAAAGCTTGTCCCAGTTCCTGTCCCTCTTTTTTTTTTATGTCACCATGTTTTCAGTGTGTGAAGATGTGTGTCAGGTCACAATGGACAGACCCTAAATAATCCCACCCAGTGTACTTCATAGAAACTCTACTTCCTCTTTCTCTTTTCTCTGCCTCACTCTCTCACAGGCTCGTCTTCCTCTTCCGGATTAGTGGTTGTCATTTCTCTCTTTTTGCTTTTTTCGCTACTCTATATTTGAAGCATTTACTTTACACCATGAATTTAAGTAAGTGGATGTCCTGGAGAAAGCGGAACGTTTTCAGAAAAAAAGGAAAGCATGAATGTTTTGATCTTGGTAAGCTTGTATTCTCTTTTATTTTTGAGGCTTAACTTGCTACCATTTTAGTTCCTTTTTTTTTTTTAATGCCAGCACCCGATAGATGATCCCTTTAACGTCAGGCTGTTCATCTAGGTTGATGTGAAAGAACATTATAATACTGTATTTTTGTTTTTAGGTTACATATAAGTAATCTTTGTGAATGCACTTTCCTGAATCCTGACTATCTTTGTTCTAGCAAATTTGATGTGCCGGTCAAACATTATATAATTGAAGTGTAAATGTCTATAATAAAGTATTTAAGCTAGTATTTGGTGTAGCTTTGCCAAGATTCTCTCCTCATTATATCAAGCTCTTTTATTTTCACCTTTATGACCTTAAATCTAAACACAACTTCACGCTTTGTGTGTTTGTTGTGTGTTTCTATTTGAACTTTCAAGTTTAGTAGCTTTCCGTTCAAAAGCATCTATCCTAGAATATCACCTCCACCGTCAACATGTGTTGTTTGAGATTGTTTGCTAATCTCTGCATGATTCTTTGTCTCTCTTCCTCATCTTGTGATGGCACTGGATGCAGAGATGGTGCCAAGCTGATTATTTCTTCGCAGCCCCTATTCCATAATGGCGTATGACGCCCAGCTCTTGGCTTGCCCTGTCCTGTTCTGCACAGCTCCAATCCCTTTCACTGACTGTGTCCCTCTTTCTCTCCCCTCTCCATTTGCTGCTGCATTCTTCTAATCTTGTTCTCCCTCTCTGGTCAAGAATCGACCGTAGCAGCGGACAGGAAAGGAGGGCTGGAAACCAAAGTCTGTTTTTGCACTGATACTGTTGGATTATTTTTTTCTTGACCTTTTTGGGGTATTACTGCTTCCCCTGTTCACTATTGCTGCAGGTTATGGTTAAAGATGGCAGAGTTTGGGCTCACACTCAGAGGTATGAACTTTTGACAGGTATGTGGTTGAGTGCATGATTGGCTCAAGCTGCAGATATTGGTGAGAAATGTTGACTTTGTGCACTCGCACATACTGGTGAAGATGTTTGTAAGCTTTTATGTTGGTGGGTGGAGTGAGAAGCTTACTTTCACTTTCTCCTGCACAAGATGTAGCAAGATGTTACCAAGCTTATCAAATTTGGGGGATGCAGTTTAGATTCAAACAAAAGTTTATGGAAGTCATTTCATTTCATTTTATGGTAAAAATAAAATTTCTTCCTGCCTAAACTTTTTTAATATGTAAATATAAACTGCTCAGATGGACTTGTCACTAAATGAATACATTAACACTAACAGTTTTATAATTCCCCACTCTCACAAACTGGATCAAAGTTTTCTTGTTGGGTCTCTGCTGTGTGGAGCGACTTGGCTGAAATACGACTTTAATGTCGGCTCTCACTACGCTACATTCCAGCACTCTTCACCTCATTGTTTTCCTTCATCCCTAATTACAGCAATACATGCACCTACGCAGATCACATAGGTGTTTTGAAAATGGTAAGTGGGGATATGCAGTAATCTCTCTGGACGTTCGGCATCTCTTCCCTACAAATGTTCAGATCACAGCGAGGGAAGCGTGTCAACAAGGCTATGCCAGCTGGGGCAAGCTTAGACAAGTGACCAGTGGAGGGAGGAGGGAGGGAAATTATAGGAATTCTATGCATTCCTCTCAACCTACTGAGTAAAAATATTGCACAACTATGCTCACAATCTTAATCAGGTTGAGTTGCTGATGAGTTTAATTATTTGTTTTTGCAAACAATTGTTTTGAGCTCATGTAATTTGATCAATGAATGATGGTTAACAGTGAAATATACGTAGTTTACTTAAGGAATGTGTGTCTTTGTCCTGTATTCAGACTAGCACCTTACATTTGGGTCTTCATTCAGCTTTACTGAAAGACATTAATGAAAGGCATACAGACTTGAAAGGTGAAATGTTAATTAATAAATGTTAATATGGAAGCAAACTGTTTAGTAGCTAAAGCAGGAACTTTTCTGTTTTCTTCCTGGTTTCTTGAAGAATTGGCGAAAGCAGTTCACATAATTTACCATTATGGATTATGTCGTTTTATTTAAAACTTCATTTACTTAAACCAACCCTGGGGTTAAAAGACTGTAACTGTACTCAGTCGGTGGCAGTGCTTGCATGCAGAAGCAGCAGTAAAACCAAGTGGGAAGGTTTTGGACAAAAGTTCAATTTCAGATGTAAAAGAGAAGATAACATAACAGCAGCAAGCTTCATCTATATCCTTATTTGTCTAAGCTCTGAGCTCTCATGTTTACTGTGTGATGCTGTCGTGGAAACCTTGACGGTTTATTTGATTTTCACCTCAGTGCCTTCCCAACAGTTGACCCCCCCCTTCCTGTCCCTGTTGTGTGGTTACAGACTCTCCACCTGTGAGGAGGAGTGAGGCTGGGGCTGTATGTTTTATGAGCCTGCTTTGTGTTTTCAGCTGGCTACTTTGAAGATGTTTTTTATTCCCTCAACCAGCCATGTTTACATGTTTTTTTTACAAGCTGGTCAGTATTTTCAGCCGTTTGTTATGTAATGTAGGCCAGCACCAGGCCAAGCAGTGGATGCAGACTGGCAGCTGAAGTAATTATGTAAAGAATGAAAGTTGGAGAGTTTGACTTCTTGTCATAGCCTGGAGGTCCTAATACTGATGTGGGAGTTAAAACACACATTTATATGATGTGTTGAGAACATGTGTGTGGACTTGGTGGAAGGAAACCATCAAGGTTTCTATTGACTTTCATTTAACTCGCTTAACACTCACATTTACTACATATGACTTGTAGCCCAAAACTGGTGTTCATGTGAGAATAAGTTGATTATCTGAAACATCCTGGGTGACCATTTCACAGAGTTTGAATATTTGTTCTGCCAACGCTGCGATTGTTGCCGTCTGTTCATTTGTACTGACTGGGCTGATGGGATATCTCTATCTTATGACCAAGTGACCCATAAAGATTGTTTTCCAGCTTGGAAAGCTTGCCAGCTTTACTTGGCTATAGCCAAGAAAAAGACCAGGGAGTTTTAACAGAATTAGGATGTCTAACCAAACACTGCTGAATATTGAATGGAGGAAAAAAACAAAACAAAAATCGCCGATTTAACACTTAATCTCCGATTTCTTGTAACATGTAAATTATCTTTAAAGGAGGATAACATTTTGATTTGAACATTGCTTCGATTTGCTTGCTTTAAATGTTTTAATTACTTATTATTGATGTTGGTACAATTTCTGTCACCATTACAAAGAAAATAAATCTCACCAGAGAACAGATTAATTGCTATGTTTTCCTGCTTTTGATAAATTTGAGCTGTTTACCATTTTTGGAGTATAATTCATTATCAAGTATAAAGTAAAAATTGCTCATTCAAAATAATGAGTCAAGAGGTTAAAACCATTTGTAAGCAGCACTGCACTATAAATCACATTTGTTTAGAAGTAATTTATATGAATATTCTCGGCCACTACCAGAGCATTGAGATGCAACTGTGCTGTTGACAAACTTCTTCAGGCAGCACGTTGTTCTGGTTAGTGATGCATGAGTGGGTTTTTCACATTTATGAGAGAGCCCAACCTGCTTCTATTAAATACATGCTAAATATACAAGAGAAGGCTGATTTTATTTGGCCTAAAAATGTGCTGAAAAGCAGATTAAAACTCTAATTGGCAACAAGATCATAGTATTAAGATTCCACCACACATCACCTTTAGGCCGTCTTGCCTTCAGCCTCATTGACTTTCATTGTTTTAATGCATTGCAGAAAGGGTGACCTCTGGTTTTTTTTTTTCAGTTCTGCACAAGTTTCTTACACACTCCAAACTTTCTTTCTGCTGCTCGATTTCTGTTTTCGGCTACATATTGTATTTCAATGAAGTTTTTTTTAGTGGTACTGGGGCAGTATAAAGTTGTCAAAAGCCCAGAACATCCTCTTGCAGCAGTCAATACATATATTATCAGAGTGTATAAGTTGTCCCTGACTATACGTTGCAAGTACAGCCAAAGTGTTTAAAAAGCCCAACTTATACTCTGAAAAATACTGTAACTTTAATGGAATACTTGTGAATTTTCATTGAAATGTCATGTAGTTAAGGTTAGAGCAGGTAATAAAGTGGTTATTTTATGATTCTGGAGCCCCGCACTGCCAGCTTTTTGTAGCATTTTGGTTCATCTATTGGGGCTGTGTAATGCTGAGTTCTAGGACTGCAGATGTGGAAGGCCGATTTGGCCCGGTTTATGTTTTAGACCGTTTTCGGGGTTAACACTCTGAGCGCATTGACACCGTTGTGGGTGTGCACTTGGAACACACTCAGAAGTGCATTTTGGGTACGTTTTGAACCACGCACCGGCCAATTTGGTTTATACAGAAAAAACAAAAGTGCAAAATATGTCTTTTGACATCTTCAGCAATGGCATTAGATATGCTTGTATATAGCCCATATGTACTTCTTTAATAAATACCAGTCAGCATTTGGATAATGCAGTGATCTGCCAACCCAAACTGCTACTTAATTATGATTAATTATTAATGATACTGAGATGTTGGTTTGCGGGTTAAACAACGCAGGCATTATGATAAAAAAAAAAAAAATGCAAACACCCCCCTGCATTCTCTGCCCTGAAGAAATTGAGATTACGCAAGCAGGAGATGAGAAAATAAATTCTAAGACACTTGAAGTATTGTAATGATGATGTGACTGTATTGTGGTGGAAAATTGAGCCAGTGTTTAGAAGCACCTAAAGCTGCAACAGCTCTGACACGACTAAAAGATCTTTTCAAAAAAGTTAAGTTGAATGATTTTGTATTAAAAACAGCTGAGTGACTTCAGTCACATGTATGCATGCTCTCTTAGGAAGAAGCAATACAAGCTAGCAGTTCATTTGAGGTGTCGATCGCCTTCCTCTAAACTCTTATATAAATATATCCAGCGGTTGGATTACAAAATTAGATTAGAAATTGCTTTAAATTTGATCTCCGTTCTTGATTTTTAGTGTTCTTACAATAATGTCATACTTAATTGATCACATTTTGTGATCTTTCTTTTGCTGCTGGATTGCCTAAAAATTGTTGTCTGAGCTCAGATGAAGAGCAGAGGAGGCAGAAATCGGTCTGTTTTGAATAATACACCCACAATAGAGGTTTTTATTTCTCTTCTCTTTGTTTGCAACTGAGAATGTTTGCTTAACTTTGATATCCTGCTGGAATCACCTGTCCACATCACTTTGAAGCTTTTACAGTTACTTGAGGCTAATTTCCTCTTGCAAATTAACCCTCAGACTCGTATAATTGGCATATATGTAAGTTGAGCTATGCATTAGTGTTATCCTGTTGCATTATGAGAATAACTGTGTATGCATTCTTCTTTGAAAGGGGGATAAGTTGCCTTATTTTAATACATATTGAGATGTTTTTTTAAACTTGGACACATGCACATATCACATAATCTTGCTGCTGCTTTGATGTGTCCTCCAGTGAGACATTCTTGTGCTCTGGTGAGTAGGAGTAGCGGACAGATTGAGGGGGAGCAGTTGTATGAATAAGGCTTATTGTCCTGCCCAGACAGTAAGTTGGAGAGTACAGGAGACCTTGGTCCGAAGAGACCCTCTCCCTATGGACCTCAGAGGCCTGTACAGGGTGCAGAAAAGCTGTAAGAGTAGGAGGCTCCCATGTGGGGCTTATTGGAAAAATCAGAATTGATAACAAGCTGAGAGCATACCTGAACTGTATCTGCTCTGCACTTCTTGCTCCTTATGTTTTCTAAAATAAATCTTTCTATATTTTTCTCCCTCTGTGGCAGCTTTTTAGCTCATCTTTATTGTTTCCTTCCTTTTTTGTCTTCTCTCGTCCCCTTTGCTTGGTTGTCCTTGTCAGAACAAATTTGTTTCTCTTGTTACTTACCTACTGTAAGGAAATGCCATCAGTCACTGACCTCGTTTTTTTTTTATTGCGCTTTCCCTTTTGTCAATCACACAGGTAATTAATTTCTATAGCATGACCCCTTTTCCTGTCATCTATTTGCTTTGTCTCCTACAAGAAACATATAAATTGTTGTTGCTGCCAAAATGTAAATGAAAAAATAGGTCAGTATACTCTGAGTTTTTTTTATAGTGCTACGAAATAAAACAATGTCAACAGACAATGTGCATATGCCGGTTTAGGTAACTAGTAATTCCTGCTTTTGTCTCTACCTAACCTCACCTATCCAGTTTTCCTACATATTATTTGTCATATTGTCCTCTATTGCCCTTTACATTACCTGAACAAATGCACAGACACTTTGCTTGACAATGACTTCTTTTTGATTAAGCCCGCTACCACCGTTTATCTCATCCCTTTCCATCACCTCTTCACCCCTCTCACCCCTACCTCTGCACTCGTCTTATGGTACATTCCAGTTTTTTATACTGCTCTTCGCCAAGCCGGCGGCTGCGAACACACACACTACACACCTCGAACAAAGGAGCTGATGACTCCTGGGCCTGGTGATCATAACCTTTGACCTTGTGATCTACACAGCTTCTAGTTGGATGTCAGTGAAATGTTATAGAGACATAAAGTAAGCCTCTTTTCCACCCAAAACATGACATCGCACTTTAGAAATGACTCAGCACTATAGTTATTCATAATGTATTGTTCTGGCTTGTCTTTTCTTCACCTAAAATTATTACTGGATCTTAAGAGGAGTCCTCCAACAAGACTTTTTTTTTCTCCCCCTCACAGTTCTATAACTCAATCCAAACTTAAATTATGATTTGTAAAAGGTTTACAAGCCACATGCAATTAATACATAGATTAGCATATAAGCTGAAATATTTGGTTTCTCTTCGGAAGAGCAGGTCTCTGCAAGAATTCCAAAGTTTTGTACAAGGTATTCTGAGCCATTACAGGAGCCAGCCATCGCTCGGGCACATCAAAAGCAGCTCTGCCTGATACACAATGAAGCCTTATTGGAGAACCACGTCGGAGAATAAAGGAGGAGCAGGGTGGGAGGGAGTCAAGTGGGAAGAGAATGTGAACTATGTGTACAGTTGGATTCTGGGGGGGGGGAAACATAAATGGGAATGTAGGTGTGGACTTGTGCAAATAGGTTTCTGGTGTGTTGGCGTTATTCCTGACATGTTAGCTCCAATACTGAAATCCGCTGCTTATCTGCAGTTTGTTCCTGTAATTTTCTGATGTTCCAGCCACATTGATCAGGATGCTTTTTAGGCGTAATTGCCTCCAGCTACAATTACTGTTCAACAGCACATCAATGTAACGGTGAATTTGACCTGACGTGTGTTCCTGAAATAAACATAGCGAGATAGTCATTTACTGCTAATGTTCATAAGGCTACTTGCAGTGTCTATTTCCTTTTCTTGCAACTTATTGTTTATTTTATTCCATTTTTTCACAGATGAGCATGATGCAGTACAGAAGAAAACTTTCACCAAATGGATAAATGCACAGTTCTCCAAGGTATTGTGAAACTTTGTAAACAGGCAACCTGTTTATGTGCATGTTTTTTTTAAGTTATTGCTTTAGCTTCCCAAGAACCAGAAATAGTGTTTTTTCCTTCTAAACACAGTGATATTTTTTAAACCTCTTGTCTTGTTTAGCTCTCAGCTGACAGGCTGACTGAAATGGGTGAAATGTTTACCTAAACTTTTTTCACAGGTGTTAAAAAAGAAAAACATAGGATTTCCTCCTAATGCATTTTTAAGCCCAGCATCTTTTTGTCTTGGCTGAAAGAACTTTGTGTGCGGTCTCATTTTTATGTATCCTTATTCATAAACACACCATCAGTAGACAAATGCATTAAATCCACAATGGCGCATGCACTTTCACCTGACAACCTCTCACTGTCTTCAGATTATTTGTGGATTATTGTTATGAATCTAGTTCATTTTCTGAATTTGGCACATTTTGTCCTCTCAGACAGGGAAGGGGGCTATCAAAGATATGTTCTCCGATTTGAGGGATGGGAAGAAGCTGCTGGACCTGCTGGAGAGTCTAACCAACACGGTCCTGGTGAGTTTATTAATATAAACATACATTCGTAATTTCAACCTTCATGCCAAAATGTAACCATATCAAATTATTATCAGATTTTGCTCCTCCAAGAGTCTTTTTACATATATTTAATTTCTCTATCACTATTTTATGTGTAGTGTTTATGCACACAATACTATTCTTTAAGTAAAAATCTTTATTCAGATGTGACAAGATTTTTTTTGCAAGTGAATTCACCAACGACAAGATTTTTTTTCAATGCTTATATTAAGCACAATGGAAAACTACTTTTGGCTATGGATGTAGTGAACTTGAAGCAGTGCATTGTTTCTCCTTACAAAAATACCTGACCGCTGCATTCTCTGGCCAGTACAAGCAGCATTATCTCCCATCGGTGCTTATATATCATCTTATGTAAACATCAGTGCAGCAGAGGAAGTTTCTTTAGTTTGTCAAGTTAAAACAGCTGAATTAAAGACAGTTAGTTATTATTACGTTTTGTATGGTTTTAAATAAATAGAAAAATGGATTTTAGAGTTTTCTGTTAAGGGAGCAACAAGCTTATAAGTCCATATTTATAGTTTCCTCAGAGCTCTATCACCTCTTCAACAGGATATCATCTTTCTTGCACCTGTAGTCAAACCAAGTACCCACTGTCCCTTTGCCGTGCATGCTGGCACACACACACACACACACACACAGACACTGTGGTACTGGAATACTAATGCTATAATTGGGTGCTAATGTGTGTTTGAGGTATGTGAAGACTTAAAAGGGATTTGCAGCTGGCAGTCATTCATGCTGCCATTCTTTCCATAAGTTGGCCTGTGGACCCAGCTGATATGATAACGGGTATGATGAATGTAGGGTGTGAAGCACTGTGCTGAATGACGGGGTGCAACAGTGAGTTGCTACATCTTAATCTTTGTTTTTTTTACCTGATTTTAAAAGATGGATTTATCATCATTAGGATGGATGCTCATAAATTGATATTGGATAATTGATCGTTTGAAGCTCACAAATTAGTTGCAAAGGCAAAAAAAAAGAAAAAAAAAGAATGCAGCAGTTTACTTCTGTAAGCAAATGATGAGAATAAGCTGATCTCTGCTGCATTTTGTCTCCTTCAGACCAAAGAACGAGGTTCTACCAGAGTGCACTCTCTCAACAATGTCAACAAAGTTCTTCAAGTTTTACATCAAAATAAGGTGAGCACACCAGATGTTTCCAGCTGTTTTTCATGCGCTTGTCCTCTCATCTGTCCTGTGCACACTGAAACATTTTCTTCTGTTGTTTTTGACCGGGTGTTTTAAAGCGTAACAGTTTGCAGAGTTTTACTTTAGTGACATGCTGTAAGCAGACAGCAGGAACCATATTAAGTCTTATAATGATCTTATTTAGTGTTTTAATTAAGTACAGATCCAATAATACCCGTTCCCCCAACATATGGCCCATAGTTTTTCTTTTTTATAGATGTCACTTTGTCACTTTTTACCTCTCTTCCTTATAACCCATTCATACAACTCCTCTTTTTTCTGCACCATAGTATGTCTTAAAAAAGTGACCTTAGCATCTGGACTTTTTGGGGATAGAGTATGATCATGGGAAGTAGGAGTGGATAAATTTTGCATACAAACCTTGCAAAATTCCAAAATACTGTCAAGCAACTACAAGTTCTCATGAGCCAGACAGCTGTAAAGAAAAGGAAATGAGAACTTGGAAGAAGTAGATAAAAACAGAAAGATAAAAAGAAGAGATTTCTTGTTGTCTCTTTGATTAGAAAATAATTTGCAATAAGGATTGAGGAATAGTGTGTGCTATTTATCTTTATTAACTTTTCTTAATAAATCAAAATGGAAATGGACAACATTACAGTTTTGGAAAGGAGACCCGTGTACATGGTTGTATGACTATATTTGTGAGCTTTAAGACTGGGAAATGGCCAAAGCTCAGGCTAATCTGGACACTTGACTTCATAGTTTGACCTGGATCTCTGGAATATTTATGTGTAATCACTTCTTTACTTTTACCTCAGGCAAAGAAGGGAAGATGGCCATGCTTCAGAGGTTCAGGAAAAGTACAATTAGAGCTTTATCATCTGTGTTGTAGTGAAAACATAGAGGCTAAAAGTAACAGATCGTACAGACATTAGGATGAGAAACACAATTTCTCGCTCAGGTGGATGTAGCAGCAAGTTCTTACTTTTAGATCAGATTTATTTCTAAGAGAAACTCTGACCTTTTTAATCAAGTTTTCACACAAATGAGATGAGGATCCTGCTGTCTGTGTCGAATAAATTGCCTCATTATATATGTGCACGCTAGAGTCTTGCTTTCTCCACTGTGTTCATTTGACTAATTATTTTAGTTTGTTTTGTAGGTGGATCTGGTGAACATAGGGGGGACAGATATTGTGGATGGGAACCATAAGTTGACTTTGGGACTCATCTGGAGTATCATCCTTCACTGGCAGGTCAGCACTTTCCATGCATGCACACTCGGGTCTTATTAATGTTTACTTTATTATTTCACCGATGTTCCAGAGGGATCAGAGAAACAGATGATGGAAACTCTGTATAGATGTGCACACATGCTTGAATGCATGTAAACATGCTGCTCATCCAGCCCTTTGTTAGTCAGACTTGTTGAAATTTTGAGCAGCTGTTGAACACAGTTAATAAAAATGGTGTCATTAAAGAGCCTGGGCAATGCTTATTCTTTCAGCACTAACTTTTTATTATCTCTAATAGTTGGTAGTTAGATTTTATATAATTCTGCTCTGCCTAATGTCAGTTTTAGTTGTTTTTTCATCTCATACACATTAACATTTTCACATTGTACTTTGAGTGGAGCTAATTTTATAACTGGTTTATGTGTATTAAGTTGTTCAAATGTTTCTTAAACCACTGAGTTGCTGGAATCCGTATTAAAGCGAGTCTCTGTTTCTACAGGTAAAAGATATCATGAAGGATATCATGTCCAACCTGCAGCAGACCAACAGTGAAAAGATCTTACTGAGTTGGGTACGACAGTGCACCCGCTCATATCCAGAAGTCAATGTGCTGAATTTTACAACAAGCTGGGCTGATGGCCTGGCTTTCAATGCCATCCTCCACAACTTCAGGTCAGGAGCTAAAGTAAAGCTATGGGGATGATGTTATGATTTGATATTGCTGTTATCTGATAAAATTTTATATACTGTAAACTCTTCGTCCCTACATTTAGTTTTTTGCTATTTTTTTAATTGCATTAATTTTTCCACATCTTTCATATTTTTCTACGAGATTAATCCTCTTCTTTCATGTTAATCATATTTTACTTCACGCCCGATCATGAACTGAAATGCTGCAGTTTTAAAACAAAACAGATGTTTTAAATTGTGAGTGTGTGTGTGTGTGTGTGTGCTGTTTGTGAGGAATAGTGACTGCAAACAGTGGAAGGTCAAACTTGCAGGTCAGCATTTACAGGGTGTGTGTGCACACTGCTTGACTTATTCTGTTTGGGCCTGCCATGTTCCTGTTTGCTCATGCTGTGTGTGTGTGTGCGCCTACACTGTTGTGTGTGAGACACCAAGGGGAGGAGTGTCATGGTGTTTTCCCCCCTTTATGTAGCCCCTTGTCTTTATTAGTGACATTCACGCGTGCACACACTCAGGCTTGTGAGTGGTGAGAAAGGCCTTTGTTGGTGTAGACCTGGGCCTAGGGTTTAGGTGGATCACTGAACACACACATTCCACACCCAACTGGCCTCCACACACGTACCCCCACCCTCAAAGGGATGAACACTCTGTCTACAGCTTACACTGTATGTTAACAGTTTAAGCAACCATGAAGTTATTTATGCTGTAGAGTTGTCCTTGAAGAGTTCCGATACTTGTTAAATCACTAAAAAGTTGTTACAGTTAACAAAATAATGTTCAGTGTGTGCTTTCAGATTTTATGTGCTTAATGAGTTTTGTTATACTGTATTTAAAATGATATCGCCTATTGTTTTCTCTCTGTGTTTCTTCAGACCAGATGCATTTAGTTGGGACCAGGTGGTCGCACTCAGCCCTGTGGAGAGGCTTGACCATGCATTCACCCTTGCCAAAGACCAGCTAGCTATTGAAAAGCTTCTAGATACTGAAGGTACTATATTTTTTATGCTAAAGTTGTATGAGACTGTAGATATGAATAAAGTTGTGTGGTGGCTGTGAAAGCATATCTCACCAAATTCATATCGGTGTTAATCTGCTTTTTGTTCCTTTTACCACCTTCCATCACCTAAACCTTTCCTGTCAACCTTGACTACTATCTCATTTTGTCCACAACGCTTTTTTCTTTCATTTTCTCATGAAATTTTAACCTCTGTAACCCCCTATCGCTCCTCTCATCTGCCTTTCATGCTCAATGTACATGTTGATCTTTTTGCCCTTCATTCATCTGCCTCCCAATGTCTCCCTCCTGTTTCAGATGTGGCGGTGCAATTACCAGATAAGAAGTCCATCATCATGTATGTAACGTCACTTTTCGCTGTGCTTCCGAAAGACGTGAGCATGGAAGCTATTAGAGAAGTGGAAACCCTGCCACGCAAGTACAAAGTGGAGGCTGAATGTGGTCCGGGGCTCAATGTGCAGGTAAATCATTACTGTGCCGATCTTCTTGCATGAGATTTGATAGAACTGGGTGCACATTTTCACAATTGAGTGAAAAAGATCTTTCTTGTCCTCAAAAATAGAACATTTACTATGGCTCACCATCACAACCTACATGGACCACACAGTAGTGTTCAAGTGAAATAAAAAAATAAAATTTTAAACAGGAAACAAGAAATAAAAAGCAAAATGCAGCAGTTCAAGTTAGCCTACTTAGACTGGTCATTTTGTTGAGCTAAGAATATCGATTGATTTGGTAAAACACAGTCTGAAGTATCCTCTAGCCAGGGGAACTCTAGTTATGCTTCAAGTTTAGAAAGAATCAAGTTGTCATTCTCAAAAGCGTTGCACATATTCTTGTATAACATAAGATGTTGGAAATGCCATTACCAGGAAGTTTGCTCAATACAAGAAAGAAAACCAGTTTTTAAACAAAACCAAAGGTGGATTTTAACCACTGAAATTTTAAAAATCCTCAGCTGATGCCCTGCCATGTAGATGGCTGCAGAGTGGGTCCAAAATTGAATTAATTTATTATTAAGATTATTAAACCTCTTCCATAGTGGGTGGTAAATTAACATGATCAGCTATAAATGCTGATTTTGATATTTACATCATAAAATTCATGGAATGGGTTACTAACACCTAATTAACACCAGGCTGGTGAAGAGACAGCAATAAATGCATTAAAGTGGATGTGTTGAAGCTCTGGAAGTTGAATTTTATTAAAAATATTTGCTCATGTTGACTTTGATGGCTGCATCACATCTAAAACTAATTTGAAACAGAAGCGGTGACACTAAAACGACAGGGCTGGATTAAGATGTTGCAGCTTATTTGCTTAATTACTTGCCAGTAACATGATTATTAAAAATGTATCTCACATAAGTTTACATAAACAGAAGTTTATCAGGAGCAATCTGCAAAAACTTTATAAATTTAGTAGCAATTACTGAAAAATGTATCCATTCAAAAGATTCATAGAATCTGGCGACATCTCTGCTCCGGACTGAAAATCTATATTTCCTGTATGTGATTTTGGGGTCCACAGATATGTTTGTCTTGGGAATCGCTGCATGCTTCCAGATATCACTGCCATCCACTATCACAGGTTAAAGCTCAGTCATGCAAAGTGAAAACCACATTTCAACATAATCAAAACACACTGCAATGCCCTCTGGGGCTGAAACTTATTAAACATGGAAGTTGCAAAACATACTCAAATAAACAAAATTAGGATTTCTTTTGCATCCATCTGATAAAAGCTTCCATTCACAGCATTTCCTCCTGGGAAGACTGGGTTGAACAACATACTGCGTGGCTTTGTAGTTAAGAAATTTATCTGCCTGCAATCCAACAGAAAACATCAGAAAATGGTAAATAAAACAACAACCCAGGCCCAATGAGCAGCTAAAATATATTATCGGACAAGAATTGAAGCACATTTCTCCCCTTAAGGTTCAGCAATGGACCACCTCAGTTTATGCACATTTACAGACCGTTATTGATGGAAAAAGAGTTGCTGCATGCTAATAAACATGACCCTGCTATAACGTTTTATAACTGTTGTTCTTGCATCATTGTTGAGATTCTCATTTCAGTTCAGTGTTGCAGGGAAGCTGGAGCTTATCCCAGCATTACCAGCTTAAAGGCTGGTAAATTGTAGATCCTTTGCCAGTCCATCATAGTTTATTATGAACAAACTGTTGGTTTACAATATCTTTGAGTTTATTGCATTTAGTTTAATATATTTTAGACATAATCCCCTTTTTTCAGATTAGGATTTGGGTTATAAGAAAATGATCGATACTTAAGTGACTTACTAGTTTTGTCAGACCTAGATGTTCAAGTCTTTTTGTTGTTTCAAGGCTGATCTGAGAGGCTTAAACGGATGTGTCTTTTTAACAACAAAAAATTTAGCCTCCCTAAAATAGAAAATTTGCTTCAACTTTTGCTGCTCTGCTTCATTTCTGATTACATTTAGTTTTCAGGCCACAGGCGTGACCATGTGGACGCATAAGGATGTATGCATGTTGCTGGACAGAATGAGTCACTCCCACTCTGAAAAAAGCAGTTTCCTTCATTTTCTGCAGCCATGCTCATGAAAAGCACAGCAGGCATGGGCAAATTGGGAGCAGAGCCATGACTCACCCTTCTGACATTATCCAACAGACCAAGCTACTCTGGAAACACCAAGCTGTAAATGGATGGAAGGAAATTGGTAGTTTGAGCGGGAGGAGGAGGAGGAGGGGGGGGGGGGTGTTGTGTGTGCAGAGTTGGCAGGTTAGGTTTTTTTCAACATTGAAGCCTTGAGCTGCTGAGCTTTAGTATGTGACTGATAAACACATGCATAAAGGGATTCTGCTGCTGGGATTGTTGTACTTTGTGCAAAATGTTGCTTTATTGTTATGGAAATATCCAAGCTTCACATATTTTATATGAAAAGGAAGTAAAAGTGTTTGTTCAAATGAGCAGATGCATTATTATTATAGTTTGCTTCCAGCCCATCCTAGACTGCTGTGCTGTTTGCTAATAGTCAGCCCTGGTGCGGCTCGTTCCGCAGGTATTTACTCAGAAAAAAATCAATCCCAAACCACCTCTTAAGTTTTTATTACCCCTGGGCAAATACTTCACATGCCCTGGAATAAATGTTGGAAAAGTCTTTTTAAATAGTGCTCAGATGGTCCATCAGGGGGTTTACTTTCCTGGCGCACTTTTTTTCCCCATAGGAAGTGATGCGTAATGCTGCTGGTAGTAAAACCAAGTGAAGAAAGGCTCTTTGTCTTGTTGATGTTGGCGATTGTTGATGTGGATTCTCAATATTGGCCCGTGGTATTATGATTAAGAATTGTATTGATTATTACTTCAGCTCTTGAAATGATATTCCATTATCACGCTTTTTATTAATAATGCTGATTTCAGGAGTACTGTTGGTGTCTAAATGCTTTATGATCATAACTCAAGGGACTCGACTGAGCAAATCACCTGGTGCTAATAAACTGCTCTGTTGAGCGAGGTTTCACTCCCTCTGTCTCGCTTTTATTTCTCTCTGACAGCAGACACCTCCATAACACTGGGACTTATAGTTTTTAGGACTTAATTAAAAATATCCAAAAGGTCGCTGAATATTTTCACCAGGTGACCTTTTCTGTGTTTGCAGCCCAGTTATTACCACAGTTTCATGTCAGCCTTGAAAACAATGATCCATTTAGCTTGTTTCTGTACTAGTCTCTGCTCACCCGTTTGCATTTCTGTCGGCTTTGACTTGGCACAGCTGCCACTGCAGAGATTTTATCCAGCTCAGCCCCAGACTGAGTAGCTGAGCTCTGTCGAGCTTTTCTTTGCCTTTAACTCACGAGAATGGAAACCTGGAGTAGTTTGCCCCTGCTGTTGGAAACAAAGGATAGTGTTTTTACAGCTCAGAGAATTAATAGTTTATTGCAGAGATCTTTTAATTTAGACCTGAAGCAACATTATTATTCCGTTCCCCTGAAATACTTTTAATCTTTCCTAATCACAGCCTGGTATTTTAAGATTGGGCCATCCATTTCCCTGACTTCACACTACTTTCTGGTTGCTGCTGTATTTCAATCTTTCTAATATCCCTAAAATTAGGACTGACCTGCTCAATGTTTCAGAATTGCCTCCCAGCATCCTATAATAGGCCTGCAGTTGTTTTCATTCCTAACAGAGCAGGTCACTGTATGCTCCAGAACCTCACAGCCCCGTACTTGATGTCTGGGTTTATTTTAAAACTTGCCAACTGATGTGTACAGATGAAATTATGAGTATTAAATGGGCCATAATATGCAAAATTGACTTTTATGAGCTTTTAACCTTCTATAAGTGTTAATTGGACCTTAAAATTATCCCGGAAGTAGTTTTATTTGTCATCCATGCGTTTTTGTAGTTTTATCGCTTTAAAAAGAAGAGTGCAGCTTAAGCAGAGCAAACGGCTATCACACACAGTGGAGACTTCCCCGTCTCATACCTGAAAACTTTAGCGCACCATCTGCTCCACAAAGTGTGCTTGTGGCTGCTGCTGCGCTCTCGTGAACAGATACAGATGCAACTGCACGCTGACTACGCAGGGCCGCCTCTCTGTCCGCTCAGTGCGGGCAGGTCCGGGGAGAAGCAGACACAGGTCTTCTTTTGCCAATTGACACTAATACATCCGTTTATGCCTTCTCTTCTTCCCTGATGTTTCTTAAAACGCATAGATGGAGAAGGCAGGCAGCAGCCCACGGCCCGAGACCCCCAGCACAGAGGCCGAAGTGGAGATGGAGAGCAGGCTGCTGGAAGTTGACCTTGACAGCTATCAGACTACTCTGGAAGAGGTCTTGACTTGGCTGCTGTCGGCTGAGGATACACTACAAATTCAGGATGATGTGTCAGATGATGTGGAAGACGTCAAAGATCAGTTTCACACTCATGAGGTACACGGAAGCATACAGATTCTAAATATTCCCGCTTCACAGGATGAGTAATGTATATGAGTTTCTTGATAGAATAACATGTCTGTGTTGATTTATTGTTTTAAGAGGCAATAGATAAAACATATTAGATGCCTGAGTCACTCCAGCATTTTTGGCTAAAAACTGTCACAACAGTAACTGACGGATACAAGCCTCCAACAACTCTCTGTACATGCTCTCTACATGTTGGGAATGCCAGGAATTCGGCTGAAAACAGTGTTGCACAGCGCTGTGGGTTGCCCTGGCCCACAGTTTACTTTTTTGCTCTACATGGTGTATTTGCATGGTTTTTGTGTGTGCATGTGTGTAATGTTCGTTTGACTGGGTTTCCCTTGTTGAAATGAGAATATTTGTGAAGTTGAATGTGTGGAATTCAGGTCAAACAGAAAGCTGGTTTTCAGACGGAGAGCAACAAGAACCAAAGCCTCTTTAACACCCTGGTTTTTCAGGAGGCCCAAAAAAAAAAAAAAACGAAACAAAAACACAACCCAGTTAGTTTAAGCCTCGTCATTCCCTTAATTTCACTAGAAAAGCCTCTTCGAAACCAATAGTACTCAGAGGTGGAGTCACAAATGCTTGTTCGTTCAGAGAGCCCTCAGAAACAGACAGCTCGGTTCATTGGCTTCAGTTTGCTGCTATGAGATAAAAGCAAAAGCGTTATATTTGTTCCTAAAACAGTTTTTGCAGAGATGATGACCACAGCTCTAATTGGGAATTATGGAAGAATATACTGTGTGAAATGAGTGGTTGCAAGACAGATGTATTCAGATGTTGACTTGTCAGTGCCAAGTACTAGAATGGGACTTTAGATTAAAGAGGCCTTCTTTTATTAGGTCTAGATTTATGATTGATCTAAATAACATTTTCATCAGAGGTTCGTTGTAACAAATATTCTTAATTTCCTCCTGAAGGCCTTCATGATGGAGCTAACGGCTCACCAGAGCAGTGTGGGTAACGTGCTGCAAGCAGGCAACCAGCTGATTGCGCAGGGAAACTTAAGTGAAGAAGAAGAAGAAGAAATCCGGGAGCAGATGAGCCTCCTCAACTCCCGCTGGGAGAGCCTCCGAGTGGCCAGCATGGACCGCCAGGCTCGGTAGAAACACAGACACAAACACTTTGGTCCTTCAGTGTGTCACAAAGCTTTTGAAGCAATCACACTCACATAAATCCACAGATATTTAGAAACCATCTTCATTACTTCCCCTACGTCACCCACTGATGCCAGTTGTGGTGCTTGTTTGTTTGTTTGTTTATTTAATTCATTAAAAACAAATACAACAATTGAACATATTTAATTTAAATACAAGCAGAAAGAAGTATAAACTTAAAGAGTCTGCCACTTTTTCACAATTTAGCATTTTAAATAAATCATAAAAGCTGTAACATCCACTTTTCTATTTTATAACATAATAAGATATTTTTTTAAAAAGAAAAAAGTAAAAGAAGAAAAAAATACATGCTACTCTGCAGTCTCATACATTTACAACATCTAATACTTGATACTTTTTTTTCGAACACATTCATAGATGTAGATTTCTTAAGTTCGCTATCAAAACTGTTCCATAAACTGACACCTTTAGCTGAAATACACCTTTCCATTGTCTTTGTTCTGAATCTGTTTTTTTTAAAGATATCAGTTCCTTTTAAATTATAAAAACTTTCTCTTTCTGTGACTCTATTTTGAAGATTGGTTGGCAAAGCTTTCTGGTGTGCATACATAACGTTTTAAAATATTAATTTCTATATGTTTTACGAGCACATCCTCATGTGCTCGATTCATCATTTGTAGGTTTATGTTCAGATCACTGATACTTATTATAGTGTTTAAGCCGCCTGGCCAGTTCAGAGTTTATTGATTTTACTGCTTTGATTGATTTTATTTTTTTCTAGGCTTCATGAAGTTCTGATGGATCTTCAGCAGCAGCAGTTACAGCAACTTTCTGATTGGCTGACATTGACTGAGGAGCGAATCAAAAATATAGAGACAGAACCACCACCTAAAGACCTGGACATCTATAAAGACCAGATCGAGCAACACAAAGTGAATATTTTTTGGTCACACTTTTCATCTTGCATAGATGTTCTCAGTGAATATTTGGTTGTGTTGTTTGGGATATATAACTATTCCCTTTAAATGCATATATACATTTATTCATTAAATTGTCAGTCTTTTTTTGGTTCTTGTCCTAAAACAAACCCGTCTCCATGTGGTAAAAGTGTAACCGTGTCTCTGCCAGCTGAGTTAATATGTAATGTGTGACCATGCTGGATACACTGTTTGTGTTCCTGTGCAGGAACTTCAGAATGATTTGGAGGCGGAGCAGGTAAAGGTCAACTCTCTAACACATATGGTGGTCGTGGTGGATGAGAACAGCGGCGAGAGTGCCACTGCTGCCCTGGAGGAGCAATTACAGGTATGTTGGATTTCTACTTTTCTGGGTTTTACAAATGCTGGAAGTAAAGTACACCTGTTTTATCTTTTCTATCTGAACTTTTAGTGTGTCTGGTTGCATTCATTTTTGCTTTTTATATTGGAAACAGTCTTTGGGAGAACGCTGGGCAGCTGTGTGCCGCTGGACGGAAGAAAGATGGAACAAGCTCCAGGAAGTCTTTCTGGTTTGGCAACAACTTTTGTCAGATCAGGTGGGAAATTTATGTTTATAGTTTTTCAATGTGTTTTCTTACTTTTCATTTTAATGACCTGTTGTGTTGACCAATAAGTTTAACTATCTGAAGTCAAACTGAAACTTAAAATCAACTTAAATTGAACTGATGATAAAGTTGTTTTCTCATTTTTCTGCAGAGTTTGTTTGGAACGTGGTTGGCTGAGAAAGAAGAGACCTTAAATGAAGTACAGACCAGTAACTTTAAAGACTCAGCTGAAATGAATACTAATGTTCGGCGACTAGCTGTAAGTAACTTATTAACTTATCTTAAAAACTTTCTTTTAGTTACAGTATTAATGTCTATTCAGTAACTAACACAACAGCTGTTTTTCTTGCTTGTTTGCAGGGGCTGTTACAAAAAGCTCTATTAAAACTTTCCAAAGTTTACCATTTCATTTACATTTCTGTCATTTGCTCTTTTCTTTTAGATTTTAAAGGAGGACATGGAAAAGAAAAGAAGGACTCTGGACAAGCTGTCTGATGCAGGACAGGATGTGATACAGCTGCTGCAAAGTGCTGAGGCAGGAGCCAAGATCGAGGCAGACACAGAGGAGCTGGCCCATAGATGGGACAACCTGGTGCAGAAGCTGGAGGATTGCTCCTTCCAGGTGCGTGCAGCGGACTTGCATGTTTGTATGAGATGCAAAATGGCTGCTGATATAATATGCGATGTGAAATATGGCCAAGAAAAAACCTGTGGTCAAGTCATGCAAGTGTGTTGGGGTTTTATTTGTTGGGGAAAGCTTCAAAACACAGATGAATTACAGATTAGTTTCCTCAGTAGCTATTGACATGTTTTGAGCTTCTGTGGTTGGATGAATGTCAAATAAAATAAGTTAGAGAGAACTCTATTTAAGAAAAATAAAAGATGAAAGATAACTGACAGCAACACTATCGTAGACATTTAGATTGTGTTAAATTCAGCTTTCTTTACTTACGTATTCCCTACTTCTGCTTTTTCCTTTGACGTACTTGCTGTGATTTGCATCACTTAACCCTACTCACTGATACTTTTAGGTTATGGAAGCTGTTGCAGACGCTGAGCTGACTCAGGTGGAACAACAGGTTGTTGTGGATACAGTTACTGTTGCTGCTTCAGCTACTGATCAGGAGTTTGCACCACCTGCTCCCCCGAAGAGACGACTGGTGGAGACAGATGCAGGAGTTAGAAGAATGTATGAACCACCATGCAAACAGTCAACATCTCCATGTTCCCCCCTTAAGTAAAGATTAAGAAACGCAGACAGTAACACGCACATGATCTTCTGCAGGTTTGAAAAAAAGACGACTGACCTGTTGAGCTGGATTAAAACATGGAAGAATTCTGCTCAGGCTCTGGCTTCCACACACATGGAAACTACACTTGACACTCCAGAGCTGCAGAAAAAACTAAAGGTTAGCCTGCAAATAAAACCGCTACAACAGTTTCAACTCAGATTAGTCGTCATGTTTCAGAAAAAAAATCTTATGATCTCCTCAGGATCTTGAGTTGGAACTCAACGCCGAGGAATCTACGGTTAGCAAAGTGATCCAAGAGGGACGAGGCCTGATGGAGCAACTAGAAAAAGGTAAAGAAAGGTCAGATTCAAGTTGTGCTATAAGTTAAGTAAATTCTCCAGCATTTTGTTTCTGGGTATTTTTAAAGCCAGTGATTTAAATGATCATTTTGTGCTTATAGAATAATAAGAAGAGGCATATGTGCTTATACTGTTCTTCAGGGCAGAGTTAGTAGAGAAGCTCTGCAAAAAGCTGGAATGGAGCTATTAAACATCTAACTCTCCTCTAAACTTTATATTTAAACTTTTGTGGCTGTTGTTGCTCTGTTCTGTTCTTCAGCTTTTTTCTTCTTCCATCAGAATTACTTGGATCTCTGCCTCCTGTTTATAAAACTTTGAGTGAACTTGATTAGAGCTACTCTTTCTACAGAGGCTGTAAATGTGGACTTGGTGAGAGCAAACATAGACCTGATCCAGACTGAGTGGGATGTTTGTGCGAGGGAGCTTCAGGCAGCCAGTGATCGAGTTAATACTCAGACCCGCATCAGAGCCGTGTCTGTAGAACTTGCAGGCTTGAATCAGGTCTTGGAGGAACATGACCAGTGGCTGGACTCAACTTCCGTTGTGGAAACGTGCGACAAGCTCGAGCTCAGAAACCTGAGCAGTGATTGTCAGGTGAGATTTAGTGTTTCAAGTCACATTCAGCAGTTTAATTGTAATTATCACAGCTTTTACCGCACACATACAATAATTTTAAATGACACGGACTGGATTAAATGTAAATTAAACAACCATTAGGGAATAATTCAATTTGAATTGCAGCACTTGAGGCCCAGAGAATAAACTATTAATTTAAAAGCCACATGCTGAATTTATTTTTGTAGCTTCTTTCCATCTCAATCAGCCATTTATCATAACTAATGTGAAAACAGCAACTGTCCGAACAGAGTGGAAAATATCTGTTTATCCCAACCTTTGCCAGTGCTAGACAGTACACAACACTGAGCTAAAAAAAAATAATGATAAAGCTTCATGGGGTTCATTGAATGATTTGAACTTATCAAGTTTGTGGTTTAAAGTCTTGCTGCTGTATCTTGAACATATGTAGAGGAACCATCAGCTTGAATGAAATTGGATTCTTCTGATCCTTCCTACATGCACAGATGTGACCACATGTACAATGTGTTTTGATTTTCCATTTGTTTCAGACATACTAATGTATGCAATTTTTTAAATTCATTAAGAAATGTTAGTCAGTATATATGTACACACACAAAGTTATACAGCCGAGGTAAGACATACTGCCATAATTTGAGACCAGTTTAAGATAAACCACTAAGCTATGACACTTGAAATCAGATTGTTAAATCAGAAGACACCTGGATCAATAATTTGTGAAAACATGGTGATTCTAGTTGGTTATTGAGGGAAATGAGATGGTCAGCTGTCAAAAATAAGATTAATTAATTATTTTTTTTAGCTTTAAGACAATACCTTAAGTTGCAAGAATAAAGAGAGGCAAGAACAGTAGGTAAAACAGATGTTGGCAGCTTCTAAAGAGACCAAAGAAAGTTAAATGTTAACATTGTTTTCCCTATTTTTAAAGACTGTAAGCTTAATTAAACATGTGAGCTTTTAAATTAAAAACCATCGTTTTTGTGAGTTAGTGATATTTTTGTGTTGCTCTGATGCATAGCAATAATTTCATTGTACATCTTAAACATGTTTCTTTTGTCACGATGCATGGCTACTTGCTGTAAAGGTTAATTAAACACACCACATTACATGGTATAAACCTTTTATATCAAAAGCATGAAGGCTCTTTTTCTACCATTTTATCTCCCTCAGTCCCGCCTTGTTCAGGTCACTGCCCTCAATTCATGTCTGAAGCAGCTGTCTGCAGAGACGGGATCACTGGGAGTGGTGCCCACTCTCAAAGACAACATGGTGGTGGTTTCCTCTCACCATGCTTCTACACTGCAGCAGCTCCAGAGCAGAGAACAAGCAGTAAATGAAGGTAATTCTGCTCTTTGATCAAATAATTTAAACTAATTTACTCAAACTCTGAGGAGGTTCAGCTTAATAAACAACCCCATTTTCTTAAGGATGCTGACAACCTTGAGGTTACCTTTGACTTCAGACAAGTGCAGAAGAAGAGATTTAAGAGAAATACATTTTTTTTCTCCTCGCTGTCCTTCTACATTAATAAAGAATTTAAGAGTGGTTAAGCTCAGCACAGCTCATGACGTGTAAATGTGTCTTTGGTTTTATATGAAACCTTGGCAAGTCTAAAGTAATAGATGATGCCCTTATATGGCCTGTAGCAACTCACTCATTTGCCTCTGTATACATGAACAATTGAGTGAGGTCATATCTCTGTGTCAGCTCATATCTACCTGAGAACACGAGTTGGAGCTGGATCAGTCCTGAAAATCAATGACTGTTGCCTCTGGAATTTGCGTACACTTCTCTTGGCCAAAAAATGAGTCTATAGAGAGATTTGAATGCTCGGTTAAATTAAATTTGTGCATTTGTGTGTTTTTTTTTCTTTTGCTTTGCCTATTGGGAGAAATTGGATGAGACCCAATGACAACTTTGTTTCTGCTTGAGGGTAGTTTGCTTCTTGCTGTGGCCTATCTGTCACCACACAACCCCCACCCCACATTACAATCCATCCCTGCTCTGTCTGTAAATAAACACAGTCAGATTATGTAAGCACTAAATCACCTGGTAATTAACAGACAATGAAACAGAAATGAAAGAGGCAGCCGTGAAAACATGGAGGAGCCACTGAGATGTAATGGGGGGGTTCGCTTTTTATCATTTTTCTTTGGTTTCTCACAGTGGGAACAAACTAGAGGTGACCTCATTAGAAGCTTCTTTTGCACTCTTTCAGCCAGGATTGGCTGGGGACATGTCTGACAGTTCCAGGGAAGGGTAGAGACCCCTTTCCTCCACAAAAGGCTGGCACTTGACAGGCCGGTCATTCAAACATGTCTCTTCGCTCCAAGCAGAATGTCCAATCAGTCTGTCCCTCAACCTAACTGTCTCCTTAAAGACTTTGACTGTCCACAGACATAAGTGCTAACTTGGTTGTCAGGCACTGCGTTCGGAGCTGGCAGAGTGTTTTGGAGTGAAAATTCTTGTAACTAGCCTGTTGCTAAACAACAATGTGAGTAGCTAACTGCTAAGGTCAGCAATGGGCTTTACTCTTGGTACAGTACTCTTGGTAGCAATAGCACAAGTAGCATTACTTATAAGAGATAACGCCAGCTATTCTACAGGTGATTGTTAGCGGAATCCGAGTAGCTTCTGCTATGCTAACTACCTACAGCAATGCCCCTCTCAACTAGCCACATCAGGTTACTTGTAGTTGTCACAGATTGTCCTTTTAGCTCCACAGCTAAACTGTCCTGACTGGATACCACTAAAGTACCCACTGAATCAAAGGAGAAACCACAAGTGTAAACCTGCCACTGTGGAAATAAAATCTCAAACCGTGATACTCATCTGTGATATGTGATCTGTTTTGGTCTGAAATGGGCCCAAGCGGCTCAGCTTTTTGGAGGTGGGCTGACACTGTCACTGGTTCTAACACTGTAAAACACAGTAAAACTTGATAATCTGTGACTTGAAGAGCAAGTTGAGTCTAGTCGGTACTATCATCAAAAGCAAAGCAAATGTAGAAAACCCCTGAAAATTAATCTAAACTTGAGGGGGAAATTGTTCATGGTGCCGGTGTTATTGGCATGCATGGGCAATGCTTGTTACTCTCTTAGTCAGACTGAGTTGGAGGAAGAAATAGCCTCCATTATTAAGGCTGTGCTGCATAGTGACCAGCTATTTGCCTTCACCTCTATGAGATGGATATCCACGCATTGGATGGAGCTATGATGCTGATGGTCCTGGAGGAGAGGGCACTCTGGCTGAACCTCACCACACTCAACAAGACACCAGGAGGAATTCTTGATACGCCCATAACTCCCAAGAGGGTGTTTAGTGCAGCTTTCTCCACCATACAAAAGAGGTGCAAAGATCAAATAGAAGACTACAAAGCTCTAAAACAGGGATCCTCAATCCTGATCCTTGAGCACCAGTGTCCTGCAGGTTTTAAAAGTGTCTCTTTTGGAACACGCCTGACGCAGACAAGCTTTACTCGTGTCTGCTAAATACACATTGATTTGAGTCAGGTGTCTGACTAGCCACCTCCCCAGGCGATGGCTGTTGCCTCCTGCCAAACATTTGGCAGTGTGTATTCAGATCATTTGATGAAGTCAAATCCTCAGCGTGTTCCCATACTGAGACATTAACTAATACTACTCAGAGAACTGGGGTTATGCAAGTAACTCAAAGATGTATCTAAGTTAGAAGTTCTGACAAATATGTGTCTCATTTGCATTTGACAACACAGCATTCTGGATTTTACCGTGTTGTGAAAGTTTTTAAGTGTGCTGCTAAACATGATTTGAGGAGTGAGGAGTAGAAAACAGTAGGGATGTGTATCAGCAAGAATTTGGCGATACGATATGTATTGCAATACAGGGGTCGTGATACAATATATTCCGATATATTGTGATGCTACAAACAAGGCGATAAATTTTTCTGTACTAGAATTTAATATTAAGGAAAATCACAGCCAAGTAAATGTAGAGTAAAGAAGAGTGTGGAGGGGGTTTATCTCTTTTTCTAAAATAGACCCCCCCATTTTATTTTAAAAACACTCCTTGTGTACAAGATAAAAGAAATTAAAATCTGCGTCATGAGTAAAAAGTGCTCATAAAATGATTGATACAGTTCTTTTGCATATCGATATATTGTCTCTTTAGAAATATTGCTAATATCGATATTTTCTTAGAGTCCTAGAAAACACATGTCAGTACATAAACACAAATGGGAAATCCTTTTCAGATTATTGCCACTTTGTAGTAAAAAAAAAAACTCTCCTCATGGAGAAGTTGTGAACTCTTAACGTGTCTTTTCTCTGTTCTCCACATAACTTATCATATCCACATATATTTTCAGCTTTGGCCGGTCTTGAAGCCACTGGGGTCGCTCAGAGTCTGGTGGAGGGTCTGGAGGTCAAGCTGGCTACTTTGAGAGAAGGGATAGTAGATATACCAACAACAGAGAGGGCAGTGGAACAAGCGCAGGTGAGTGTTCTCACATCTGGTTAAGATAATGGTGAGTAAATTAAACCAGTCTTTACTATTTCAGCTTAGCAGGATACCTTTCGGTTCAATATGAACAGAACTGCTGCTGCGTTAGTTGCTCATGTTTGGGTTGGGAAAGATCAATCTGTGTCCGCTGACCAGGTTTTTTTCCACCCCAGAATACAATAGTTTTCTTTATCAGCGACTTTCTTCCCTTAACATGTTCTTTGTCGGAGTGAATGACATCTGTGTTTTTGTCTGGAGTTTATTCAATACCTGTTTTGGACTTTTCTTAGTTGGTCTCCTCCATCCTCCCATGTAATGCGTTTTAGTCTGCACTCTTGTTATCATGGCGGATAGGGCATGTTGCTGGGAG
>JBAMHX010000025.1:13150952-13166580 GCA_037177515.1 Pseudomugil tenellus | reverse complement strand
TATATATATATTTATATATAAACAGTTGTTACAACCTGGCTCAAAAGGCTGTAACAAAATTAAGGGAGGCAGGCACAAGTAGTCTGGTATAAACGACCATTTTATTTTAATGCAACCCAAAAAGCATCAGGACTACTCAGGATGGGGACACACTGAGCTCCTACTGGGAAGGGCTTATTAAAGGGTGCAAAGTGCACCGGGCCCAGGTGCAACTCATGCCACTAATCAGACGGCACCTAAAAGTAATAAAGGTGCGGGGGCCGTCACACAGTTCTGCCGCTTCTTCCACGCTTTACTCATAAATGTGGCCAACTTATAAACAGTGAATGTAAACATCCAGTTTAACTTATCATAATCATTGAAAACATGATAAACTGTTTTGACTGTATCTCTGCAACTATTTATGTAGATGTAACAATGCACTCAAGTCACGATTCAATTCATGATTCTAAGTCATGATTTAAATTTTTAAAAATTTTATTCTCAACAAAATTAACAGTAGCTATTTCACGGCGAAGTTATTTTAGTATTTTTTTTTATTTGAACATCTGGCTTCTTGTTCTCATATCAAAGTAAAACTGTCTTGTTTAACCAACAGAACCTTCCACCAAACTAAATAATATTTTTACATAATATGGAAATGACTATAAATCCTTTTATGATTTTTTTAATATATTTTTAATTTATGTCTATAACTCACCTCATCTCCTTGTGTGTGTGTGCGTGACGTGATGAAGTACTTCAACTCTAAAGTTTTAATCATTTCTTGAAAGCCTTCATTCTCCACAGTTAAAAAGTTCTCATGTCTTTTGCTATATAAACAGATAGACAGAGTTTGTTCATGTAGTTTGTCTCTTTACTTTTCTTCGCTCCTGCGGTGGTGCGTGTGGTTAGGCTAGCTCGCTGTGGTAGCATGTTGGTCGTACTGTTTGTCTAAGTGATTAGTCTCTTACAATGCTTACACATAATTTTTGTCTCGTCTGTAGTTTTATCATCATTTTCACTTGTGAACACAGGAAAGCCAAAATGCAGCCACACTGCTGACTTAAAAGTAGCAGAGGTATCTTCTATTTCAAAGTTACTTTATGTCGACATGTTCCTTAGTGGCGCTGCGCCAATTCACAAATACACAATAATCACTTCCAGGTCAAGAGTGCCAGATTATGTACTTTACATACTTTACTTACTTTGCATAATGTGTGTCTGGGAGTTTATTTACACATCTTTGGTGGTGGATTAATTTATTTTCTACATCAATTGATGTTTTAATAGGCTTGAATCTATTTTCAACCGATTCACGAAGCATTGTTACATTCCTATTCATTTGATTGACATGAAATCAATCGTAAATGAAATGTCATGACCTGAAGATGTGTCACATAATGACTTTATACCTGAATGTTTCCGTATTTGTATATGTATTAGAGGATTGGGGAATTTAAAGTTTTGGAGTGATGTACTCTTAGCTCTTACCTCCAACGGTAGAAATTCTAGTTATAGTTGCTTTATGCTGCATTAATGTATCAAAGTAATGTGGCCTCACAGCAAGAAGGTTGTTATTTCAAGCTGGGGGAGGTCTCAACAGTGACCTTTCTGTGTGGAGTTGCATGTTCTCCCTGTGTATGCGTAGATTCTTTTTGGCTACTCCGGCTTTGTCCCACCATGCAAAGACATGCGTGTTAGGTGAATCGCTTGTTCTAAATTGTCCCTAGTAGTGAAGTTGTGTGTGACTGGTTGTTTGTCTCTACTGTCTGCTGTGAAGAGGGGTAAAAAAATAGTTCAATACATAATTACTTATGTAAAAAGCACCCAAATAAGGGATCAGATATAAAGGACAACCTTACGCAATATAGTAATTGCGTAAGGCTTAAGACGCACATATTCAGACACAAAGCTCCATCTGGTGTTGAAACTTTGAACCAGCTCGCTATGATGTCAGGACAGGATGTATTCTGAGGTCATGACCTGTTATTTGCACTTGATTTGTGGTCAATGAGACAAATACTTCCAGAGATTTAGCCAAACATAAGATTTTTCGTGCATAAAGCGCCACCTTCTGGGGAAAACATAAATGTAATAATCATGAAATTCGATACAGATCGTCCTCTTGGGGACATAAACAGGTACACAGAGTATCGGAGTTTAATTCTAAATAGTTCCAGAGATAAAGGCAAAAATCTGATTTTCTGTGCATGAAGAGCCACCTTGTGACAAAAACATGAATCCCAAAGTGGTGAAATTCGAGCCAGGTCGTCTCCTTGGGGATCTAAACAGGTATACTGAGTACTAAAATCCAATTGTGAAAATTGTTCGAGTTATCACGGTCATGCGAAAGATATCCAGGCGCGGCTGATGCCCAAAACCATAATATCCCAGACACTCCGCTTTCGGGGATATAATGAAAGTGGATGGAATAATGCAGGAGGATTACTACAGTTCCTGAGAAATCTTTGGAGTAATCTTAATCCAAAGACACACAACTGGATGTTCAAACCAGACAAAGACCTTAAACGCACATCAAATCTGATTGCATCATGGAGAAAAGGGGTAAATAATACACTATAATAATCGTCCCAAGGATTTAAACTCTAGCTGATGGAAAATATGTATTATGTGCTCAGTAAACAAACACATTTACTGAACTGAAGCAGTTCTACTGTGAAGAGGGTTAAAAATAAGACTGGAATACCACAACAAGCTTCATGGCTTCCTAAAATCTATGAAGACAACTTGCTGAGACACATTTTGACTACATGTGTAAAAACCTAATATTGAGTTACTTTTCTGTTTAAGATGTTTATCTTGTAAGTAACAGAAACACTGTATCCTGTTCTTAAAGAAAACACAAGGTTCCGAATCACCATCCCACTTATTGTATGAGGAAAAGTTGCGTAAAAGAAACCAGGCATTAGATTCTAAGTAAAACTACATGTCGATAATCTAATGTGTCTTTAATTTGTTTGTCAAATGTCTTCCGCTTTGACTTGCTCTGCTGCTATATCTGTAAAGCGCCTGCAGCTTGGTTGTCCGATTGGCTTTAATCACTGAGCTGCTTCTGTAACATCACACAGTGATGAAGGACATTGAGGATCCTTGAAGACAATGTTTTGCAGTCTTGTCTGCGACCCTCTCATCAAATCTTTCAGGCTTATTTATTTCTATCTTTGCCTCCCCCAACAGAACCCTCTTTAGCGCTCTCCCTCTTCAGCCTGCAAAAAATTATTGTATCATCCTCATGTACGTCATTCCTCCAGTTTCAGGCTCGCCCCCTTTTGGGTGAGGGTTGTTAGGAAGGGCTGTCGCTCTCTCTGCTCATCACCCAGGGGAAGGAAAAAGGCTTTTAATGAACCTACATAAACAATGTTAGACCCAAACATGTGCTGTCACTCCTCACTCTCACTCTCTCGCCATCTCTCATTTCATTCAGTTATCATCTCTTGTTGGTTTGCTTCTTTCTGACACACCCAGCAAATTCTTTTTGGGCTTTTTAGTGAGTTTTTTCAGCTGTTTGGTTCACTCCTCAATTTTTTTCCACACCGATCCGCAGTGTTCTTCACAGGATTTTATTTACTCTGCAAATACTATTTATTTTTTCTTCGTCTTTTGTGTCTTGTTGTTTTCTTTTTTAATTTATTTATCTTTTTAAAATGGGAATCTTTTGAACTGTAATTGTACTTATTTGGTATTTATTGCAGCTTTATCAAAGAATAATTTTACCTTCTTGAGTTAATTTTCTTTCTTTTCTCTTCTTTTAATTTATTCCGATGTGCTTCTCATGTTTGTGCAATTCTCTCCATCAACTACCAGTCTTTGGAGTGTGTGCTGCGCCACCCCGGGGACAACCGGACACAAATTAGAGAGCTGGGTCAGACACTGATAGATGGGGGCATCCTCGATGAGCTCATTAGTGAAAAACTCGAGGCCTTCAATTCCCGCTACGAGCAACTCAACCATCAGGTCAGGACTTTGTCTTTGTGTTTGTGTGGGGAAGTTTTTTTTTGTATTGCCGCCTATTTTAAGCTATTTTGGATTTCCCTTTTACTCTATATATTTGTTTTTAATTCTATATTTTTGAAAGCATTTTTCCTCTATATGGACTGTAGCTGCACCAGTTATTACAATTGGAGTTATTAGATTTATTAGCACACTAATAAGTTATACAATAATTAAAAAGCATGTATCTGTTGTTAATCAGCTCAAGCAACTAAAAACATCCAATCAAATCCTCAATATCTGTTTATTCCTTAACAAGCCATATATCATTTAAACCACCCATTCCTTTCACGTACTTTGAAATGAACTGCAGAATAAAAATGCCTGACCCCTACTTTTGGTGTGTATCATCATCAGGCAGTAAACCGGCAGATCCGTCTTGAGCAGCAGCTGCAGACGCTGAAGGAGAACGAGCAGGCGCTCCAAACCCTGCAGGAGTCACTGACCCAACTGGACCACACGCTCACGTCCTACCTCACTGATCGGATTGACGCTTTCCAGCTTCCCCAGGAGGCGCAGGTACCGTAAACGTTAATACAAGTTTATAACAAATTATATTTGACTCTGGGAAAAGGATCCAAAGCGAAAGGCCTACTTCAGGCAGGTGCTCAGGTATACGTAGCATACCCTCTCAACACATCCAAACGTTCTGCTGAACACTACTGTTTGAATAATAAAAACAAGGGAAAATGTGAGAAGATTCACATGTGCTGTTTCAGTATCACAATATATAGGAAATGTTATATATGTTTACTTTTTCTTCAGAGTATTGGTGCAGAGATTGCAGCCCACGAGGTGACTGTGGAGGAGATGAGGAGAAGCAATATTGCCAACTTACCACCTCCCACCACGGATGGCAAAGCTGCCCGTGGTGGGACAATGCTGGATCAGCTACAGGTAACACTGACTCCTACTGGACAAAACCCAGAAGTGTTTCCAACATATTTATTAAACATTAATTTTCACATTAAAAATGATGATGAAGTAATGTTTCATGGCACAATGCTCTTGTTTGTGGTGTGATAGAATAACTTTTGTAAATATTTTGCCTAATTTTTCGGCAGAGGAAGTTGAGAGAGATCTCTACAAAGTACCAGCTTTTCCAGAAGCCTGCTAACTTTGAGCAGCGCATGTTGGACTGCAAAAGGGTTTTGGAAGGAGCCAAATCTGAACTGCACGTCCTGGATGTCAAAGATGTGGAACCAGAAAAAATCCAGTCTCACCTTAATGCTTGTATGGTGGGTAAGACACTGCTGTGTGTTTAAACTGTTACAGGTAGCAGTTAATCTGCAGTACAAATGTATAACAAAGCTGAACGTAATTGCATGATTGATGAGACCGTTCTACCTCCTTACATAGACATTGTAATTTTTTTCTACCGCATTGACAAATTTTGTGTCTTTACTGCATAGAAATTGTACAAGTTGCTGAGTGAGGTGAAGCTGGAGGTGGAGACGGTGATAAAAACAGGCCGTCAAATTGTGCAGAAACAGCAGACAGAGAATCCCAAGGCCATGGATGAGCAGCTCACTGATCTCAAACTGCTCTATAATGATTTAGGGGCTCAGGTAAACAGTATCTAAGTAATAGAACAAATTTAGGTTGGTTATTCATAAGATCCATCTTTTGTGATTATAGCTCTGAGGCCTGTACCTTCTCTTTACAGGTAACAGAGGGAAAGCAGGACCTGGAAAAAGCTTTATCCCTTTGTCAAAAGTTCCAGAAGGGGAGTGCAGCTCTGCAGGACTGGCTCACCACAAACGAGGCCCAGCTTCAACAGAAAAACAGCAGTGGAGACATGCCAGCTGACATCGATGCAGAGATTGCATGGGCAAATGTGAGTAGTCGTTTATGTTTAAGTAATATATAACCAATACAAACAAAAGTCCATTTCTCCCTGGAGAAAATAAACAAGTTTATGTGCAATTAGATACCAATTATAATGGAAATCAGTTCGTTTTGCTACTATCCACCTTATTGTTTGACACCAATTCATCATAAAGTGTCCTAGATAAGAAAACTAATATACATGAAATCTGAGAGGCAGCAGGAAAAGCTTTCAGTTCTTTTGACTTTTATTAATTTGTGTGATCATGCATCTTTCCATCGGTGAGATTTTCCTCATTAAAACAAACTTGGCAACCATTCTCTTGAATATAACCCGAGAAATACTTCTCTCTCTTGCCAGTAGATGGAGCAGGAAAACTGCCTGTTGCGTCCAAAGATGAGCTCCTTAATGGAAATGGACCATTAATCAGTAAACCCTAATTACAGGGTTTAGAAACTCTCCTCATCGACCCCTGTATAGTCTCTTATGCATTTTAAAATGTGTGATGTGTTAAATATTTATGTATTAAATGCATATAGAGGTACATATATATTAAATACTATACTTGGTATGTTTGTTCATCAGGGGATGTGAAACAAGGCTTTTTTTTGTTTCCTGGTATTTCCAATTGTTTTATGTACAACAGTGTAAGATGAACTTGGTGCTATCTGAAAAGTCAATAAACTACTGAAACATATGTTTCTTAATCAGGGCCTGCTGAAGGAATCGGAGCGTCGGAAGGGGGAGCTGTCCAGTCTGATGGAGACCAGTGCAGGTCTGCAGACGCTGGTGGACGGCAGTGAGACGCAGCTGGAGGACAAGCTTTTGCGTCTTAATGACGCTTGGGGCCGTGTCCACACCTGGACTGAAGATTGGCTCAGCGCTGTTCTGGTGGGTATAAATGCATAAAATAAAGACAACAGCATTTTCATTTGTGCTTTTAGTAAGCTGATTTGAAAACATGTCCTTTTGCATTAACACAATTTGCTTCCCTTGAGTCAATATTATTTCTAGCTGTGTCTTTTGCATACTAATAGTCTTTTTGAATATGAGGATTAATCCTGTTCTCATATGCTGGATTATTTAAGTACTCATGATTTTTTAAATTTTTTACAGTTCTACTAAATGTATTTAGTTTATTTTTTTGTTCCCTGTTAGATGAATTATTGGAGGAAAAAAACTTTTCAATCCTAACTATCCAAAAGTAAAATCAAAGCAAAAAATGCATACAAATCATCTCTTTAATATATTTCTATTCTAACAAAGCTCCTACTTTCTTTGTGCAGAGTCACCAGAATGAGGTGGAAATTTTTGATGAGAACTTGGCTCACATCAGCACCTGGCTCTACCAGACTCAGATCCACCTAGATGAGGCTGAGCGTCTGGCTCCTGCAGAAAGAGACACTGTTTTAAAGGTAATGAAGAGCATGAAATCTTTGCATTTTAAAACTAATCTGCAATGGAGTGGAGTCAAAATGTGTTGAAACATTGCACCAGACCTTGTGGTTTTGTTCCATGTTGTCATCAAAAAGCATATTCTGTCATATTGTATTATATTCTTGGATCGTTATGTCTTCGAAAGACTTGGCAGGCATCAAACCATGGCACGTTAAAAGTATGAGATATGATTTAAAATGACTTTCCTGGAATGACTCCCTGCACCAGATAATGGATTCTTCTAAACAAATGACACCAGTGGGGGACTGGAGCTGGGAGAGATTTGCATGAGAAAGACTTCAGCTAAATAAAAACCAAAAAGAAGTGGATGAGAGTGTTTCATTGTAGAGTCAAGCAATTTGCATATGTTAAATCTTCACTTTGAGCCTCTTAAATCTTAACCATTTACCCCTTCTAGCCCTGACAATAGCAGAACTATAGTAAAAATGAGCTGGTCTCTCTTGCTATCCAGGCAAAGAGGGAATGATTGATTGCACAAGCTGATAAACTGATGATCAGATATTCTTTATTCTTTCCACAGCGTATGCAGGAGGAGCTGGAGGATATTGGGCTACGTGTGGACAATGTGAAGGACCAAGCTATCATCCTGATGACTAGCAGAGGTCCTGCCTGCAGAGATGTGGTGGAGCCCAAACTAGCTGAGCTAAACTGCAACTTTGACAAAGTTTCCCAACATATAAAAGCTGCAAAGGTACAAAAAGATGAAATAAATTTGCTGTAGAGCAGATTGACTCATTTTGTGGAGTTGTATTTCTATGTAGAGACAAAAAGTTTAACCTTGAAATAGAGAGCAGTTTATTAAACCAGCTTTTCTTTTGGCATGCAGACAATGGCCATTCTGGAGTCTGGAGCTGAGATAAATCAACAGGCACCTCAGCTGGTACAGGACTCTATTTATTAAATCATAACTTTCCACAAGATGCTGCAACATAGGATTATTTTTCAGTCTACAAAGTAGAAAAAAAAGAAACTGAAAAACAACAACTAAGGATTAGTTTGCTATGAATGTAGTTTAAACTCCCTGAGGTTTGTTTGTTTGTTATTTTTTATCAGGTCACCAGCAAGCAGGAGGTCAGAGCAGAGAGTCAAACCTGCCCCCACGAGGATGTGGTTCCAGATGAGATTAAGGACCTTGAGGCAGAGCTTCAGGTCACACTGAGAGCTCTGCAGCATCAGGACCCAGTAAACATCCAGGACAATGACAAGGTATTCAGGGTCACTTTTCACATTTTCATTTAGGTTTTAAAAAGCGTTCCATGCAAAAGTACTGAGGAAAAAAGAAGCTGAATCACAAAGATATGAGCGTGATGGTAGGAACTGCTACTTTGGAGGATCATTTCTCTATTGAACAACTTTACAGTCAAGAATTTCTTGCAATTTTCCCGAAGAATTTGAACACAAATGGTGTTGACCCAGATTGTCTTTTGAAAGTTTTGAGTTATTTTCTCTCTTCAAAATAAGGAGCCATTTGCAGTAACTTCCACCTCTTAAAGCCAGCTTTGATTGGACATCTCAAGGTTTAACAAGTCTGGCATTCAATCTGTTTTACCAAGGCTTATGACGTTAAACACACCAGTAGAAGAAAAGGGAAAAAAAACCAGACCAATCCAGCAGGTTGCCGGGCCAGTCTGTAAGCTTTCTCTGTGTTGGATTTTTCCAAGAAGTGTTTACAACATCCTTTCCCTGAGCAACATGTTTAGTACACTTGATACATTTTAGATGTTCCGAAGATTGCTCAATTTACAAAAATAAAAGGTTCTTACTTGAAGGCGATTGAATGCCTAACGTGAACTTTTCCTTTGTATCTCCTTGCACCAGATGGACGAGGAAAAAGCCAGTGTGGAGGATTTGCTGAGAAGAGGAGAAGAACTGCTGCAGCAAACGTCAGATGAGAGCCAGAAGGAGGAGTTGAGAGTTATGGTGCAACGGCTGCAGACCCAGTATAGGGTGTGATACATAAACATATGTATTGTCATAACTTGTGTGCTTTTTTTTTTTTTTTTTTTAAACTTTGAACACATATTAACTTGTCTCACGTTGTGTTTCTGGTTGTACATAGTTGCACTCAATTATACTTATTCTGCCTGTTTTAGGAACGGAGGAAGCGCCTGGTCAGGCAGGTTGAAATGTCTGAGTCACCATCTTCTCACACCTTTACAGAGCAGACAAAATATTCAGCTGAGGTAAGGAGGCTCGGTCGTGCACAGATACTTGTACTGATCATTTAGGTAGGTAGTGGAGAGATGCAAACACTTTTGATGCAGACTAAAAGGCTTGCCAGAGCAGTCCCTCCTTACTAAGTAGGCTTTGAATCTTTAATATATGCTTTTGTAAGTGTATTGTATGAAATATACAGTAGTCTCTCCCAGCACTGTGCTGGTAAAGTGGACTCACACAGAGTAACACCACAGCCTCATTTGGTTGGCACTGTGCTTTTCTAGTTTTGAAGAGGAGGATGCTGCACAAATTGTTCACTAACAACACTTTTCTTCTCTGTCAGGAGAACAACACTTTTCTTTGTCAGAATATAGTTTTTTTATTCTAAGTTGGCCTTAGAGCATCTAAGTATCTAGTTTAGTTTCTGATATAAGTATTTATTCTGAATTATAGCCTTTAGATTAATAGATATTGTATCTGCTATAGCTCAACATATTCTGTTTGGATTACTCTAAATAACTCAAATATTGTTTTTCTCTTCCCACTCTGTGACAAAATAGATGTCTGCAACTCCTTCTCACTATCTGTTGGAGATCAACAAAGTTTTGCTCACCATGGCTGACAATGAGTTGCTACTGAACTCCTCTGAGCTCTGTGGGGGGCTTTATGAAGACTTTTCCAGCCAGGAGGACACACTGAGGGTGGGCCTCACCCCCTTCTAAATCACAAATTATTTTATTGCATCCTACACTGACAATCTTAGATAACTGATTTGCTTTAATTCTAATATTGATTAGAACATGTATGTGCAGCACAAGTTACCTGCAAATCTTAATGGGTGAAAACAGGATATTATAAAGTGTGGTCTGGAAGTGGAAATATTGATATCAAAATTTCCATATTATATTTGGAAAAAAAACCTAAAGTTTCTCTTTTGTGTTTTTAATTTTCTTTTCCAGAATGTCAGAGAGAATCTTGAGCATTTAGGTGAGCAGGTCACAGGAATCCATGAGCGCCAGCCTGATGTCATCCAACATGCTTCCCCTGCTGAGGTGGCTCAAATGGGAGACGCCCTCATGCAACTAAATGCAGAGTGGGACCGCCTCAACCGCATGTACAATCAGCGCAAAGGGTATGTGGACTGCCCTCACTTACGGAGCAATTAGCTACAAGTAAAGAGCTGGATTAAGCTAGTTCTTTAATAGGACTAAGGTACAGCAGGAGACAAATTGGTGAGCTGTTTTTTCCAGATGTGATGTGGTTTGTGTGTGAGCCTTTATGGGGCTTGTTCAAAGCTACAGAACACCAGCTGTCTGCTAGTCTGAAGACAAAATGAACAGATTAGAGGGAGGATATGCTGAACATGAACACCGACCTTGGTTAATATCAAAGCAATTCCGTGGGCATAAACAATCTCAAACCTATTCCGATATTCATCCACTCATTCTCTCTATGTCTGACACACAAATAAACACACACAATCTCTGACCTTGACCGACATCATCACAATTCCTTTGGCATTAACAGTCTTTATTTGTTGAAAGAATTGAGTGGAAAGATGAGAGTACACCAGTGCGCTAATCTTGAGATTGAGGCGCTCCATCTGTAATCACAACAACCTCTGGGCATCATTAGTAATGAAAAAATGGAACATATTCTGTGAAATTGCTCATCCAGAACCCATTTCCTCAACTTGTCTCTCTGATCAGATTTGTTCTGCCTTAAGAGGAAATGGCGACCATCCACACCTCTAATGTGATACACATCTGTTTTTTCTGTTACTTATGTCAATAATCAGCCTCTTGGCTTCTTGTTGGGAATTTAAATATAGTTTAATTGTTTTGTTTTGCATTTAGTTTCCCTGTGGAGGGAAAAAAATCATGTATTTCTAGATTCAGATTAAGCCTAAACAACTTTTACACATTAAAAACTGACAATTGTTCCAGTGTCAATTATTTCCTCTTTCACTGAGTCATTGGATGTCGACCACTGGTATAATGTTGGGATTTTGGTTCTGACTGGTGGACTTATCTAGCAGAACTGTAAGAGTTTGGGAGATGGTGTATCGCTGTGAATATCTATACAAATAAAACAATTTTAACCATTACAGATGTAAATAGGAGCATAAAAGTTCAGTCTAGCAGTGGAAAGTGTGTAGTTTGTTTGGCAAAGACCAGTGCGGGGAACATAATTACAGCTCGAGCCTGTTCATCATTTTTAGTGGCTTTCCTCTTTTCTATTTGTGAAAAAGAACAACATTTTCACTTCACACACTTTCTCTGGTCTTACAAAAATGTGGTTGATCATGGCGATAATGTTTTTTGTTATTGTAATATAGTGTTCTTGTTCAAAGTTGGAGCAACTTAGAAAGACATGGTGGCATATCTGTTTTCCATCTTGTGCTGCAGGAGTTTTGATCGAGCGGCAGAGACGTGGGGGCAGTTTCACTGTGACTTGAAGGACTTGACTCAGTGGTTGACAGACACAGAGACGCTGTTGTCTGAGAGCATCGGCCCAGATGGACAGCTAGATCCGACTTTGGCTTGTCAGCACCAAAAGGTCAGTGGAAGGTGATCTATGGGATGTTTTGTGTTTGTGGGAGTTCAGCGTCTCCTGGTTTATGTTGCTCCTATTTTTACACACGCAGTAGTTTTCTCATCCTAAGTTCAGGTTGCGCTTTCAACTATTTTTTTTTTTTGTATTTGCATTCTTATAATGTAGAAAACTTTTTGATCCCACTTTCAACATTATAAATATTGAATCATCGAATATTCACACACTATCATGCAAGATAATTAACTTTGCAGAATATTGAAGTAAAATGTTTGCAATATAAGACGTGTTGGAAGATAATTGCACTTCATTCCCTCAGGAGAAAGATGGCTTCTGTACCGTTTCTTGCAAACGCACCTCACATCTAACTCATTATGCACAAGTGAAAGTGATATGAGAAGGAGCCTTTATTTCAGTTTTGTTTGACCATTAAAGAGACATTTTCCTATCCAAACAGACTTTTTAATTCTCTGAAGCCTGCATTTTTTCTGGCAGTACCACTGCCATTAACACCTTTATCAGTGTGACATGCAAAGCTCAGCCTACATGCCTCTGTCAAGCTCTTTTACATGTTTTCACATTCTCTGATACAGGGGATCAAGTGGAAGGGAATTGAGAGATCTATTAGCTGACTCAACCTTCTTTAGCCTTTACCATCAGTCACCTTACTTTATGGGTCTGTCTTGGCACGTTAAATCTCTCTGGAAGGTAGAGATTTGGCAGCTTAAATCTTGACTCGCTACAAATCATGTCTATGTGTCAATAAGAGATTTGCTCGGAGTGATGGAACTGAACTGGGGATTTGGGAGAAGAGTGCATGAGATTAAGCAGTTTGACTAAACTCTGATTCTACTTTTTTTCTTCGTTTTTTTCCTTTTGGCTTTTAGGAGCTGGAGGAAGGCCTTGCCAGTCATCAGCCTGTCCTGGCTGGACTGGTCCACACCGGAGAGCAGATTATTGGGAAACTTTCATCTCCTGATGGGTCCTTGCTTGAGGAGAAGTTAGAAAACCTGAGTCAGCGTTGGAAAGCTGTCAACCTGCAGGTCTTAGATAGACAGCGCAGGTATCCATGGAAACACTGGACACGAGTTTAACCCAATGTCGCCACATTTGTTTATTTATCATCACTCTGTGTCAGTTTTGCTGTAAAAGAATAATGTGTTATTTCGCATTGTCAAACCCCCACGTGGTTGTTGGCTTATCAGTGTTTGACAGGTTAACTTTATCAGTGTGGTCAATCAGTCTGTAACAGCAATTTAAATGTAAATTTTATGACTAGCAATCTTAGGAGACCTGCAATCTGAGGAAATGGTGATCTTAATCTGACAGTATAATGTGCTGCATGTGTGTGCAGGCTGGCTGGAGGAGATCCAGCGCTATCAGACCTGGTGAGGCGGCGTGAGGACCTGACCGTGTGGCTGGAGCAGGCAGAAAACGCTGTAGGCTCCCTGCCTGTCTCTGCCACTGACAAAAACCTCAAAGAACTCAAGGTACAACTTGACGAAAACACACTTAAGTTGAAGAGTTTCTGTTCTTCCAGCCATCTATGAACTCTAGATGGTTTGCTTATTTGTACAGTTCTTTGTTAAAGTGTGAGTTAAACCATCATTTATAAACTAGTGCTGCATTTCTTCATTTCCAATTCTCCTAAATGAACCATTGTCTTATCAATCTAATTGTGATATTTGGTGAATAAAGGGACAATGCGCCTTTTCTTTTACAGGCCCTTGCTGAGGAAATGGATTCACAGAATGAACTGCTTGGTTGGTTGAACAAGCACACTCCCCAGATTTTAGCCATGACCAGTATAAGTCCTCAGAGCAGAGATCTACATGTTGGAAAACTGAGAGCCATCAACCTTAAGTGGAGCAAGGTAAGAACTAATAAACAACATTCATGTCCGTGTTAAAACCCAGCTTTGTATTCTGTGATATTAAGCCATGGATTTAAATAACTATTTAGAGATCACATATTTTATGCCTCTTTCATCAACCCTTCACCTTTTCCTCTGCAGGTGACTCATGAGTTGCTAGACAAAGTCGGGGAGGTAGAGACCAATCTGCAGAGTCACAGCCAGTTCCAGGACAGGTTGTGCAGGCTGACGGATTGGGTCATTGTCACACACCAAACAATCGTGACCTTAGGCCTGAATACAAACCAAGCACAGGTAGATCATTTAAATACAACACACCAAAAAAAAAATCATGTATCATTCGCTAAGCTTAAGATTTATTTGTTTTCCATTTTGTAGGCTCTGGAGGTCTCTATGAAGGACAGGAAAAAAGACCTGGAGGAGCTGTTGGCTCAATCTATTGAGCTGCAGAGACAACAGCAACTGTTGCCCCAGGAAAAGGTCCCACAGTATATTTAATAAAGAAAATCTTAATACCATGATACTATATTGCACAGTATTATCCCCCCTCCTGATGTAATGACCTGTTTGTTACTGTAGTTTCATTGTCTATAAATGTTGTATGTGCTGCCCCGTGAACCTTAATGTGTGTAGGCTAAGGTAGAGCAGCTGGTTGCTGATTGGAAAGCCCTGGATTGCCGACTAAGGGAATCTCTTCCGCCGCCGCTCTCCCCATGGACACATCACCAACACGTTGTCCAGCATCAACAACTTGGTAAAAAAAAAAAAAAAAAAAACAGCTAAAAATGCACTTCTGATATGTAGAGACAGCTCCATGTTTATTCCTCATCAAAGACAAACTGCAAGTTTATTAAGACCGAGACATTTTAGAGATTCTTGTGATTCTTTTAACAGCGCATAAACAGTTGCCTCTTTGGGCAGTGATATGTCCTAACGGGACAAATTTGCTATTTCTCACTGACAGTTCTCAAACCAGAGCATGGTAGCAGATTATGTCACCCTAAAACTATTTCTAAAGTGTCCCTTATGCAATGCCACTGTCCTCTGAGGGCCGTCGGAGACCTTGAACCTCACTAGCATCACTTAGTGGCTTTTCATATCACATCTGCTCCATGGCCTTTCTTTTTTTATCTTTTGTCTTTTTGTCTTTTTTATATCAGTGTCTGCGGTCCCCTCTGCTGTTCAGATGGCCAGCTTAGTGAGCGAGGATCCCCACCGCCAAACCCCCCACACACCAGACTCAGTTGCACCCACCGATCTCAACCAGACAGCCACCGAGCTGGCCGACTGGCTTCTGCTTATTACCCAAATGCTCAAGTCTAATATCGTTACTGTAGGGGACACAAAGGAGATCAGGACAACCATGGGACGGCTGCAGGTGAGAGATGATGTAGAACAGAAAGAAGTAGTCCTGACCTTTTCACTCTGCGTTATTACAGTACTTTTATTGACTTTGGGTCAATACAAGATGTCACTTATTGCTTTGGATGTAAAACAGGAGCATCAAAGATGACTTTTCACAGAAAGTAGACAGGACTGATTAAAGCATTAATAAGTTTTTAATTTGGTGCTGTTTTTGTAAAATAACTATTTTAGTGTGTCTGGAAAGGCGCGAAATCTAGTGAGAAACCCTCCAAGCTGGTAGCAGTGCAGGCGAACAGCAATCTCTTAAAGTCAAGGAGCTAGTTGAGTTAGTGTGTGTGTGTGTGTGTGTGTGTGTGTGTGTGTGTGTGTGTGTGTGTGTGTGTGTGTGTGTGTGTGTGTGT
>JBAMHX010000025.1:13139266-13150852 GCA_037177515.1 Pseudomugil tenellus | reverse complement strand
GTGTGTGTGTGTGTGTGTGTGTGTGTGTGTGTGTGTGTGTGTGTGTGTGTGTGTGTGTGTGTGTGTGTGTGTCAAGCTGAATTGCTGTGCTACACTAAACTCCATGATAAAAGATTTGAATTGGTGACAATTTTGATTAAGGTATAAAGTTTTTATGTAGGAAATATTGTATATATCCACCCAATTTAGATCCAATGTTGTGATTTTCTTAATTTACCCCATGCAAATGTCTGTTTGTATTTTATATTTATTTATTTATCCCCACGACAGGTGACAAAGAGCGACCTTGAGCAGCGTCATCCCCAACTAGAAGACATTTTCACCTTGGCACAAAACATTAAAAACAAAACCTCCAATCTTGACATTCGGACATCCATCACAGAGAAATGTACGCACTGAGCCGCTGCAAAAACAACTATACCAAACAGGACAAGGATGCATTCTTATCAAACCACTCTTTTTATTCATTCTGTTAAATTTGTGTGTCTGGCTGTAGTGGAGAGAGTACGCAATCAATGGGACAACACTCAACATGGCGTCGAAGCTCGGCTCCAGCAGCTGGATAACATGATAGGCCACAGCAACCAGTGGGAAGAGCAGAGGAGGGAGGTGAAGGCTCTTATTGGGCAACACGAAGGACGCTTCCACAACCTTCTTCAGTGGTCCAAAGATCCCTTGACTAATCAGCTTGAAGATAGTAAGGTTAGGAAAGTTTTTTTTAGACTTTACTGTGATTTTGTGTCCTTGCTATTTCTCCAGGGAATCTTCCCTGTTGGAGGGAAATAGCCTCAGACTAAAGCAAAGTTGACTTCATGGCCGTGTAAGTTTATACAAGTTGGGAATGAATAAATCACATCTGAAGCTTCACTTTAAACCTTAATAACATTCATTCACTCACATCATCCATCATTTTGATTTGTGGTGATGACTCGGCTGAGAGTTTCTGGAAACTAATTCTGGCCCTGGATCTGTCTGAGACTATGCAAAAACCAAACACTAGAGGGCAACTGAGTTTAACAGAATCCGCCACGCTACACACACACCCACCAGCTCCTAGTTTGTGTAGTCTTGTCATGATGAGTAATTATCCGTTTAAAATGCTTTTTGTCACAAGAATAGGATCCCGGTAGTCACATATGCATGGCTTATTTGCTAATGCTAAATTTAGAATAATCACTTTGGTCTTGTATAATCTGCTTAATTAAGCAGAGGTTAAATAAATAGAATCAGAGAGCTATGCAGCAGAATAACAAGTTTATTTGCATTTTTTTAAGTTTCATTTTAATTTATTGAGCTGAGAGAAGAGGACATAAATATCCCCAGATGGCAATTTGTCTTATTAAAGAGACCCCAGTCCAGGACAAATAAAGTGACTCACATTGTTCACCGTGAATTACGTCTGTCAGATTTTCAGTGGTGGTCCAGTGTCACAGCACTGATTGTTTTACAGGAGTTTCTCCAAGCTCTGGGCCGAAGCCAAGCCACAGTTGCAGCCTTCAAGGAGCTGTCCAGTCACCTTTTGCAAGAATACTCTACTGATGACACAAGAAGGGTCAAAGAGGTCACTGAAAAACACAGTGCTACCTGGAATAGCATCAACAAAATGTACATACACCGGCCTGATCCATAATTTTAAATCAAAGTTTTCTGTTGTACTTGACTTATTCTTGTCATCCGGCAGGGCCAACGAACATCACACCCAGTTAGACAATGAACTGAAGGGGCTGCAGATGTCTCTCAGGGAGCTGGAGTCCTTCCTCAGGTGGCTTCAGGAGGCAGAGACAACAGTCAACGTCCTGGCTGACGCTTCCCAGAGGGAAGATCTGTCTCAGGACTCTTCCTACGCTAAGGAGCTGAGGCGACAACTGGAGGTAGGATTAGACATTGTTAGAGAAACTGTGAATGTGTGTGGAATTCATGCACAGGTGCTAGCCCATTATCTCAGTGTCATCCTTCATTAGCCCATCTCTCAGCAGCTGAACTGAGGATGCAGTGTGTGTGTGCGTGCGTAGATGCATCTGTGTGTACGCTGGTAGTTAAAAGTGGGTGAATGAAAGGGCACGCAGAGGGCGTGCACATGCTTGTATGCATTGAATGCGTCTCATTGATCCTCTTACTCTACTTAGGAATTCAGTTTGTGCGTCTTTGTGCCTCCTCCTCGCTTGCTTGTCATTTACACAGACCTTCCCTTTGGGATCACTTGACACGCATTCATGCTTTATTAAACATTTTTAATCCTAGGATCTTTTCACCTCATATTTTGATGGGATAAAACAGGCACATTTTTTTCTTTTCCTGCATTTTAAAACATCCTTCTGAAGCTAAAACCTCAATCTCAGACATTGACCTTATCAGTCTTGCTCTCATCTTTGGATTGTACATTCAGGAATATTCACAATCTCTTTCATGGGATGATCTTGTATGTTTCTGTTACTTACTGCCACTCATGTGTCACCCATCCTTCAGAACTAAACACTGAACATCTGGTGATGCCAGTCTTACTACTGTTGTCTTAAATAGCATTCATTTAGTCAGGCAAACATTTGAGAAATAATAAGAACACCACAGATTTCTCAGCATTGCAGCTTATTATCGAACGCTTGCTGTACTTGTTTATGTGAAATGCAGTTCTTCTAATTGGAAAGTAATGGCTGCTATTATCACAATTATCCACCAATTAAGCTGAGCTATATTTGTTTGTATTGAACCATCCCTATCATTAGAAGCTCTTACTAAATTTCAAAGGACAGAACATCACATTTAGTTTTTTTTTCTAACACTTTATTTGCTTCTAGTTGTGTTTGAGATTGATGTTAGGCATTGTGGAGTAAAAAAGAGACAGATGTTATAACAGTTGTGTGTTAAATCACAAAGTGGACTACTATGCCATTTTTTAGTTTTTTTAATTAGATTTTTTTGCAGGCTATTGTTATCCTCATTTTTTAGTGTTGCCTTTTTATTATAAAACTTACAGCTGCTGTTAATAGTTAAGAAATTGGCAAGTATAGATGAAAGTAAAGAGGCTTAATGACACAATTACACTCTTGAAGCAATCAAATGGTCTAAAGATTGAGCAACGGCATTTGGCAAATGTTACATTGATTTTTCAGTTTTTCGCACAACAGCAGCCAATGTTTTACTGTTTTGGTGGGTATGTGCATTCAGTCTTGTATTATATCATCTAATGCAGAATGTTGTAATTACTATCTTGTCGGGACGTGGCCCTGCTGTCCACTTCAGGTGTAATAACTAGCGTATGAATAGTTTCATAAGCTTTTACTTATCATTTCATGGTATATAATGTCATATTCTATTCCCTGAGCTGGTATATGAAGTGTCATCCCATCACACTCCATTTCTGCACAGATGTGGTAGAAAGTATCGCAGTAATGAGTTATAGCAGAAAAGTGCAAAGGTCCACAGAGCTGAAGGGCTGATTGTGATCTATCCTGGCATGACTATGTGTTGTAGGCCTGAGCTTGAGTGTGTCAAGTGCTTTTCACAAACTTTTTTGAAAAATCTGGTAACATCAGGGGCGTTTTGGCAAAGCCAACAATGCACCCAATCTCCTGTAATTACTGACTTGTAATTCCTTTGGTTTGGAGTCAGTAGCCAGTTAAACCTTGTGTAAACTGAGCTTTCCAGTAAAACTCACAATGCTGCTACTAAATGCGAGTCTAATGTGTGCACAAGCTTGTTGGTAAGGGATCATTACCATTATTTATCCCCATTGTTTATGTTGCTTTTGCATTTCCCCTCATCTGTGTAAACCTGCCAGGTTTTATGTAATACAGCAAACACTTTTTGTTAGTGTGTCTCAATCTGGGCTCATTTTTGTAAAAGAAAAGGAATTTATAATTTTAAGTAATTATCAAACGGAAGGTCATGGACACAGAGACCCTAACTGTATTGAAAATACCCTTTCTATGTATGATATCTCTATCACTACTCTGGTGTCTCTGGATATCATCTGTATGGTTCTTTGGTGCTTTCAGTAGATATTTTTTGTAAAGCTTTAGCTGTTTTCTACACCAAATGCGTAAAAACCTTTTACTTCCTCCTGACCTTGCTCTCTTACCTTCTCTCTTTCATCTTTGTCTTCTTACCATATTACTTTTTCTCATCTTTCTTCCAAGTTAATCTTACAAAAATTGTATTCAAGAACACATGCTCTGTTTTTCTCCAACAGATGCAAATGAGGATGAATAACCTCTCTTGAAATTTCTCTGCTGGTAATTTTTAAAATACAATATTGATACATATTTTTCAAAGACTAATGGATTTCACTGCAATCTTAGTGTTTCTAGTTTGCTTTTATTTCTTTCCCAATATATGAACAAAACATCTCAACAAAAGAAACAACGTTACTGAAATAGTCTGCATGGACTCTTTCTATAAAAGAGTTCATGCTTTTATTCACACAATTCATGCAATAAAAGCCATATTGTGGAGCTGTGACAAACTGATATTGTACCATGTAAATGGAATAGAAACTGCTTTAAATATCTTATGGTCACCATTAGTGGACATCTATAATGTTTGTCTTGGTCATATCCAATTTTCTAATTGATAACAACATGCACCAGAATCTTAGTGGTTCTTCTTTAACCTGAAATATTGTAACCTAAAGGAGAAGGGAGAGGTAACTCTTTTCATATTCCATTTAGGGGCTTTTTTTTTTTTTAAACAAAATGGGAATTTATTTTAAATGTAGGCTCAAAAGAGATAATTCTTACTAAAATGCTTCATGCTGACTAAGGCTGGATATTGATTCAATTCAATTCTGATTCTCTGATTCAGATTGATTTAGAATCAATTTTCACGATTCAATCCGTTCTGTTCTGATCCGATATGGATTTTGTTCAGTGTTATTCAAATCTTTGGGTTTTTTGGTATAGGATCAAACTCAACTCTGGTCAGACATGATTCCTAAAAGTTTTTATATGTATATAGAGTTATGAAACATAGTAATACTAGGATTATATTGACATTCAACAAAAAAATACAATAGCCCTAAATGTACGCACAATCATAAAGGAACTAAAGCATTACTATATAACAAAACATGTTGGTACATGGTGTTTTTACCGCCTTAGATGGCTATGGAGATAGCCATCACATTCACCAAGAGAAATGCATTAAATAAATCAATGTTTGGACTTAAGGATCAATCTTTAGGATTGATATGAGAATCGATTCAGTATTGATTAATCTTTTCAACACAGCCCTAATGTTGACCCAGTTTTCTTGTTTTTTTAGCTTCATTTTCTGCATTGTAGTGCTTCTGTACATTTTAACTCTGTTTTTAGTCAAGTTTCATGTCCATCTGAGTCATGAAAGTGAAGTAGTGAAGACTGGCAATGAAGGAAAATGAAGGGAACTAATACTTCCAGGAACTCTATGTGCCTGAAATAACCCCTCCCTCTTTGTAACTCTATTGTGTGTGTGTATCTCATTTGTTCCTGCTCAGTCGCTCCTCTTTCTCTTTCTCTCTTTTGTCTGTCTCTTGCACATTGATCTGTCTGTCGCCGGGCGTAATGTCATCCTTCCTTCATGGCAGATAGTTCACGTTCGCTTACCCTGCTCCGACTCCTCTTTCAATCCCTTTCTTTCTCCTACTTCTGTGTCTTCCTCTCTGGATCAGAAGCAGTAAAAAAGTGAACGGTGGATGATCGCTCTCCCTGCTTGTCCGGTGCAACTCCTCTTCTCTCTACTCTCCTCCCAGCTTGCAGGCACTTTCCACTCTTCTCATCTTGTTTATTTTTTCACCATTTCTTCACCACTCTTGTCTGACTCTGCAGGGTGCCGTCACATGTGATTTGTTTAGTTCTCCTCTGGCTCTGCGGTCGGGTTGCGCGTGTAAATGTCCGCGTGGAGGAGAAAGTGAGTGGCTCTTCCCGTCGCCTCGTCTGCATCATACATGTGTGAGTGTGTGCTGAGAGATGTCTCGGTGTTTATAAAGACAGAGAAAGAAAGCTGAGCAAAACCCCACTTACTGTGTGGGGAGTGTGTGTATGTGACAGAATAGAGGGGGCATGCTAAACTGAGCGTGGTTGTGAGTGTGTGTGTTTTTTTTTCCTCTTTTCTCTCTATACATGTGTGTTTGTGTGTGTGTGTGTGTATATCACGTCAGCTTGGCTGGGGTCTGGTCGGTTGGATAGGGAGAGGGAGAACAATATGAGCGGGGTAGGGCAGTGCTAGCATGCGGACCAGGAGCAGGCTGCTGCAGACTTGTAGCAGTCTTAAGATGATGGCCATGGTCCGGACCTCCCTCCAGAAAGTGGTGGTCTTCTTACACAGGCTCCAGAGGATGGCCATCTCCTCGCCACGCTACCAGAAACTCTGCAAGGTAAGTGGAGCGACCTGGCTGGAGAGCAGAGTTTGTTTTTGTTTGATTTTATTTGGCAGATTAAACTTTGATAACTAAAGTGTTGACATGAAGTCATTTGAAGTTTTCCAACACTATTATTTTGTATTTATTTATCGTTTAAACATGCTTGATTTTGCCTAGCAAAGTTTGTCTTGCGTGACTTGAAATAGGGGTGAAACTTTGAATTGAGTTCAAGTGTTTTTTTTCAGCTTTATCTTGCGTTAAATTGAAAAAATAAAACAGTTTGTACGTTTATATAAGGTCTTGTATTTTCTTTGTATAACTGTCAAATCAGGAGTTTATAAAGGATTAAATCTGATCCATGCTATTTTTGGTTCAATTATTCATGAGTCATTTGGTTAACCTGGTATCTAGTTATAACTGAGTTTATATCAGTCTGCCAACTTCCAACTATATGATTAAATTGTTTACATGACTGATTTCAGGACTTTTACTTTTTCTGCAGAGTAGGAAATAATTTTCCCTGCTTTGGCATGTTTGCGTTTTATATCTCTTTGTGAACATTGTCAGTTTTGAAGTGGGTTTTAAACAAGATAACGAGGTAGCAGGAAATAGTGTTGTCAGTTCTTATGGTGTTTTTTTTTTTATTGTATTTGTCAGAAGCATCTCATCAGAATCTACTGATTCAGTCAGCGGTCCAATAATTAAAGGGACATTTTTCTGTAAGATATAATTTAAGAACTGAGTCTCCTAATGGATCTCAACAGCTAACTTTCTCATGGTGAAGTCACTTTAGTGCTGACAACACACACATCTGTATTTATTTGACATACCTAACAAGAGTGTGATCCAATCGACTCATTTACTATTAATGTCTTTTTAAAACATTTTGACCATAGATCACTGATTTAAAAGCTACCTGGCGTGGTTTGTTTCCATATAGATCATGACTAAATGCTGAATGTCACTCCATTGGGTTGCACAACACTCACGTGCTGTCAGATCCAGGGCAGAGCGAACCAGCTGCTGAGATTTAACAGTTCTGTACACACAGAGAAACTGAGGCTATTGCATCAGAGGAGTTAGAGATTACTTTACAGCTTTAGTCAAGCCTCAGTAAATGTCGCTCAGTTTAATCTGTACTTAAATTCTTTTCACTTTACTGATCCACCTTCTTTTTTTTCCATTTATTTGCTTAAGAGTTTTTTTTTTTTTTGTTGCAAAAATATAATCCTGTGTAAGATCTATTTTTCTCCCCACATATTCAGCCATATTTTGCCTCTCTGGTCTCTCGAAAGAAGAGAAACACAGATGGGATTAGAGTGACAGCGTGGCAAGAAAACTTTGTTAGAAACAAATTACGAGGAAGAAAGAATCACATCAGTTGAAATTATAAATAACATCTGGACAAAACAGAGCTCTTACCTTTCAGAAGGTCCAAAACATGCTCACTAAAAACATAAACTCATCCGGCTCATTTCAGCATTCTTTGGGACCAGACCTGCCTGAGTTGTGTCCCCACTTGTGGGAGGCATCAGTCATTCTACACTCAATTACCCTCCCCTGGGTCTCAACAGTCAGTCCAGCTGTGTTTGGCCTTCCCTTGGGGGCATCTGTAATGCCAGGCTGGTCCTCCATCCCCAGGGTACACTCACTGGCTGCCAGACTGGCAGAGTAACATCCCAATGATGGATTTGCACAGGGATCATCCTTTTGGTTTCAGACAATCTTTCTGTTTTAGGACGCCGGTCTCTGACTGTGTTACTTAGTGTCTCCTCATTAAACCTTGATGAGCATTTAAGAGAAGCATTTTTAGATGTCTTTTTTCACAGTGTTGTATTAAAACAGCACTGGGCCTCACATGTATACAGAAGATTTGTTAAATCCTTATCCAAATGGGATTATTTGTTTTCACCAACCAGCCTGGACTTTCTGCTCACACTTCTTCTCTCCTTTAGATTGTTTGTGACAAGAGTGATCTACTGCTGAATAGTACTTCTGAGTGACAAGCCTGTTTTTATTTATTCTGAGGCACACAGAGCAACCCTGGTGGCTCTGCTCTGTCTCTCTGCATGGGATCACTGAGAATTGGCTGAAAGTCCTACCTCTCTCCAGAGGAGTGTCCTCCTACTCTCATTACTGTGGCATTGACTCTGACTTTGTACGTTTGAATCTGTTCAACCAATACTCACAAATGTTCAAAAACAGCCTTAGCGTAGCGGTAGCGCTTTTTCTTTCTGTTTTTGTGGTTGAAGCTTTTGGCATTTTGGCGACACACTCCATCCACCTCTGCTTTTGGCTCGCTGATTTACCCAAACAGGTGACTCTGCTGTTGGCACAGAGCCCAGCTGTCTGACCTCCCTGTCCTTGAGCTCTGTCAGGGTCCTCAGGGTTATCAGCAAGTGTTAGCATTAGCTGTTAGAGCCTCAGGTGCTGGCTGACGCTCCCCCCACCCATTTTCCCTCAGGTAACCTGGCTCACGTTCAAACCTCAGATATTTTCTTTCACGCTTCCTTAAACAAATTTAGTTTGCAGGCAGATGCATTTATGCTTGTATGCACATAGTCTTTTTATATACAGTCTGTGGTTTGTACACAGTCACTGGAAGATAAGTCAGGAGGGGAGAATTATAGGACAGATTCATAAAGATAGACCATTTAAATTCATCAAGACAGAATTAGAAATGAGCAGGGACAATAAAAGAAAACGAGGATGAGATTTCTCTCCTAATCAACACTTCATGTAAATCACAGCAGATGGACTTCCTATTGGCACAAACGCAGATGTGAAATGGTGCTTAAATCACTTATACACCCATTGTTAAGCTGTTCCCTTGTTCTCAATTGACATTACTGCAGGTAGTGACTCCTCGATTATGACGAGATGAGCAGAATCTGACAGAAAATCTTGTCCTGTGATTGAGAACCAGCACCCTGGGATTAGAAAAATATGTAATAAAGGATAGAAATGGATACAAAGTCCTTCCAAACTTCTCTGGCTGTCTTTTGTCTCAGTCTGCATCTTTTTTTTTTTATTTTTTTTTATTTCTCTCCAACGCCCACTAAGCCCATTTATCGAGCCAGTAATGCATGCGTGTGTAGAGCTTGTATTTATGTGCACAGTAATGCATTTTGCACACACATTTCCATTAGTGGCTTTCAGGTGAATCTCAATAGCAAGCTAAAGCACCTAATGCTTGTGTGGTTTATCATCATATGCACTTTATGGCGTTGGATTGCTCCGTAACCACCCAGCTACTCGACATGTGATGGCTACAGTAAATAACAGTAAGACCATGGGAAGAAAATGAGAGACAAAATGAAAACCAGATTCATCACGATCTGTTTAAATGATGGTCACTCTTGACTTGTTGCTTAAATACACTGATAGATTTTCCTTTTTTAAGTTCATAAAATGAACTCGTGTTAACGGGAATGCTAAAAGCAGGGGGAAATGGATAGCTGAGCTGAAAAATACAACTGCTCAGTCCTCAAATTACAATGTTCAACATTATTTGTCTGATTTGTTTTCTTAAAAAATGGTGCTTCAGATTTTCAAAGTGCTCTTTGTCATGAAAGCTAGAATGAAAGAATATGATAAAGACAGAGTAGCTAATCCCATCTATGCCCAATAATACCAGGTGGTTCTTAAGAGGCACAGAAGCTCAGTATGGAGCAGAAGAACTTTTTGTTTGCAGACAGCACACTTGGCCAGAACTCTCTAACTTCCCTGACATCATGATACATGGCTGGCTCAGGTTTCCTCTGAGGGATCACACCAATATGATACAGGATAGACATCACAATGCCCTGCAGACACTAAATGCAACATACTTATGTTCTCAACTACATTTCAGAAACGTTCCCTCCTGTCTTTGCCCTCCCTAAAGCCTTGACCATCTTCTGCTAAGGTTTGAAGTGCTAAATGCTTTATAGAAATGTACAGCTGTAGACAAATGGGAACATGGTGACCTGGAGGCATTGAGAGGTGGGAAGCAGTCATTTTGTTGCCAACTAAGACTCTGTCTGACCTTCCAGCTCTTTTGCACTCTCCTTTTGTTGTCCTTTACCTCTTGCCCAGCTGAACGGGTGCGGTACAGGGAATGGTCTAAATGGTGGGGAGAAAACTACGTATACAATAATTTTTCCTTTGCTGCTCCGTCTATTCTTGGCCTGACAGTCAATCTCAGGCACAAGGTCTTAGCTCTACCCAGTGTCCCTCCTTGTCTGTCTGTATCTACGGTGAGCATACAATCATAGTGCTGACTCACAGTTCATACTGTGCTTTCTCTCTGTGTGGATGCGAGTATCTGCACCTTTGTGGCGCCAGCAAATATCAGTCTTGTACTGGAGAGGAGATTACAACTGGTAATCCTCATACAAACATCTTCAGACACATCGTGGCTCCTCACTCAATAGGAGTTCTGAGCCCAGTGGCATAAACCAAATTAGAATTCAAAAGATTTTACTTGGAAAATGTATTGATTCGTCCTCCTCTCACTGCGTCCCATTACCTCTTTCTTTTTTTGACCCTCCCATCTTCTATTCTTCCCCTTTACCTGCATCAGCATCAACACTAATTCTTTCTCCTCTATTATTCTCTTCCACTTCAGGACATTTTCCCTCTGTCAAGGGTAATTAATTCTTGAAAAATAAGTGGACCTTTTAGCTCCTGCCACATTTCAGTACTTTAGCGTTTTGTTTCCACGACACACTGAGCCAAAAAGATGTGATGATTTATCCATTTTGCTGAAGAAACTGCACATATTTAAATGATTCATCTTTTAAAACTTTTGTTCACATCTGAGGAAGTTTGCTTTGGTGCAATTTCTGCTGCTAAATCTTTTGCTCTGTGTGGGAAATAGTTCTCCAATCAGTTTGCCAGCGTAGTTAACTTTTTGTAAAAAAAAAAAAAAAAAAAAAACCCTTTGCAAGTTTTTGAGTTGAGAAGTAAGACACAGACTCTCCTGTATGACCCTACCAGTGTCCTCCATCTTCTATCATCATTTCTCTCTGTACCCAATTTCCTTAGCACCTCTGTGCAGCACATACTCGGGCTCGCATCATGCTCTTTTCTATTTATGCCATCATCTGCTCTTTGAATGCCACTTTTAAATCATTCATTGCCCCCTAAGATCATCCTGACATCATCTACCTATTTTCCCTGAGTCTTGGGTAGCTTACATGCTACAATGCTTTACTTTAACACAACACAGACTGACACAACAACTTTGACACAACACAGTGTGACACAAA
>JBAMHX010000025.1:13103123-13131603 GCA_037177515.1 Pseudomugil tenellus | reverse complement strand
AATTTCCTTTTGTTCTTATGTTAAGCACTTTGAGATGCCTTTTGTACATGAAAGGTGCTATATAAATAAAGTTTGATACAAACACAGTAGCTAGGCCTTTCTTATGGTTTATTACAAAGTAGAGTAGAATGATAAATGATTTTAACTCTTAAGTTTACATATTTAATCCTGATTGGCTGCATTGTTAAGAACTCATTAGTGGCTCTCTCTGTCTGTTTCAATTGTAATCTTTCCACATTGCCTTGTTAGTGTTTGATTAATTGTCATAATTGTTTTCTTTGTTGGAGTGGCAAAGAAATTGAACAAATGTACCATTATTTTAATACATAATGTAGTAAAAACACTAAACTGGAGTAAAATTGTTTTGGTAAGAAGTGCAATGTTCAGATAAGCATTACGTTTATTGTCAGTAACTTTATTTTTTTTAAGGAAAAAGATTTTTAATTTGTGAGTGAAACAAACAAATGCATATAAATGCGACTTTATTTTAATTTTATGGGTGCTGTGCTTCAGCGATATACGCGATGGTCTCTAGACAGCCAAGTTATTTGATATGTGCAATCAGAAATTGCACATTGCTTTATATTTCATGGAAATCAGTTGAGAAGGAATGAAACACTGCTGGCACCAGTGAGGAACTCAGCCTGAGAAAGGCTGTCTTTGTCTATTCTTCCAAATTTTCATGGTCCAGTAGGACTTTTATCTCTGAAAATGAAGTTATTTGTAATGGTAAGAACTCATTTGTGTTGGACTATTAATATTCAAGAAAATAATTGCATAGAAAGTTTACCCAGTGTTAGAAAAACTAAGGTAGTTCATTTGTGTTTTTACTGTTGGACTCGTATAAAAAAAGGGGTTTAGGATCTGTACTTTAACTCATTATATACAAATCAGCAAAAAATGAAAAGACTTACATCCTACCAGAGATTCTATTTATTCCATTTTTAAAGAACAGGTCTGCTCTGATGCCCTCATTCAAGGTTTTACCTTCCAGCCACTTCACTAAGGTCTGTGGCTTTGACCTCAAGGATTCTGGTTGTAATTGGGGTATCACTGAGAAGAAAAAAGATATTATTTTTCGTTTTAGCCTGCAGTATTTCATATTTTTTATTGATCCTGGAAGGAGAGTTGGGTAGAATTGTTTGTCACGCTGCTTTCTGTGGCATTTTGTTTTATTGATGCAGTCTACTTTTATGAGATGACCTTTATGAGGATATTACACTCTGCATATTTCATGGCAGGTGACTAAGGTAGCTTATTGGTTTTAATATATTCAGTTTGAATAAATGAGCAGATTATGGCACTCCTGTCCACTTGTAAAGATATTCTGATTAGTTTCTGGTTAATGACGAAGCAATTTGTTTAAATTTTAGCAAAGAAAGTACTTCATTTAACTCCAAGGGGTTTTTGTTTGTTTTGTTCTTTGATTTTGGCTTCAGCACAGTAGGATCTACATTTTTCATTGAATATGTTGTTCCAGCTGCCTGTTTCCTTAGCAACTGCAACACCTAGTTATAGATTAACTCCAAGACTCCTTGAATATATAGGTCAATATCTATATATTACATTATGCAAAATGTTAACTACGTTGTTCTAATAAAAGGTATTTACATTTAGGCTAAAATTGTTCTTGCGTTTGTCATAGATGGCTATTTTTTGTTTGTCCTCCAGAAATTGATGCTACTCATTTGCAATCTGCAATACACTCACAATTGAGCGAGTTGTCTATGCAAATGCAATACTGAAAAAAAAAAAATTCTCGTCCGTAGCTGTACACATAATGACAGAACTAATATGTACATAAATTAGATGGTGCACCTGAGATGATGCGTTAAAACGGCACAAATCATGCTCTGTTAAATCTTCTCATGTACTTCCCTGTCATTCTTTCTTGTACAAGGGCCTTCTAAAGCTCTTCTTAGTCTCTTTTTCCTGTAAGTAGTGTTATCAAATCTGAGAAAATGTCCATACATCTCTAAATGCCATCAAGCACTCTGTAATGATGGCATTGCTTAGAGTAGACACTATTCATTTCTTTCATACAAAACAGTAAATATCTGTGAGAAGCCTACTTCTTTGCACTAAACCCTGTGATAAAAATGTAAAATGATTATTTGGCCCCACTTTGCTGCAGTGAAGAGTTTTTGCTCTTCAATAGCACGGTATGTAAAAATAAGTAAACAAGTGGAAGATGAGCCTCACTCCACTTGTCGTAAAGCTTTTAGTGCATCTCTTTTGAGTTTTAATCAATACTGTTTTCCCAGGACGAGACAGTCTGTAGCCTGACCATTACTCTGGGCCTTTGCTTTTAGTACATTTTGCTGCACGTGAGTCATGCTCACATGTTTTTTGTGCATTTGTGTGTGAACGAGAGAAAGAGCAACGAATCGCAACTAAGGCTGCTGTGAGTGCCGCCTCCATCCTAAAACCTTGGAGTATCTTGATGTGACTAAAGAGTGCTCTGTCAGGGAAAAGTAGTGAGGCAGGGAAAACGACTGGTCAGTGAGTTATGTGTTTGAGTTTTGAGTGTGGCTCTAACTTTAGGTACAATGTGATTTAGAGATTGAGCTTTAAGTCAAGCCAATTACTGCATCACAGCTCTCCAAGTCAGGGTTAAGTGAGCCATCGCAGAAACATGGGACGTAAATCACTTCCCCCGCGTCAAGGTGGGATTGTTATGGTGTTGGTTAAACTTAAATATGAAAATATATTCCACTTTCATTTAGCCGGGTTTAATAGTGAAGATAAGTTGATTATAGTTCAGTTGTTTTTGGGTTTTTTTCTTCCAGTTTTGTCCCTGCCTTTTTGTGATGGTAAACCTCTATCATCAGGGTGTCCTGGATTCTTCAAAGCATGTTATAATTTTTTTTATTATTTTGAGCCACATACTGGGATTCAATTATAGCAGCTTCTTTCATCAGTGAGGGCAACTAAGCAGTTCAGGCTTCATTAGAGAGAGGAAAAGTTTATATATATATATATATATATATATATATATACACACTGTACATTATCCTCTTTCAGTAGTAGAAATATATGCTGACTTGGTAAGTTGAAGACTGAGTAAGGCTGACCCCTGAAGATTTGTTCATATGTTGAGCATCTATGTTTGCATCTATGTCATGAATCTCTTCTTCGTGAAGTGCACTAAGCGCTTCTATCTGCTCAGTAATAGCATATTGTGGGAGACATCCCACAGATGACTTATCACCTCACACACACCTTGCTTTTTCTGGGATTTCTACCTTTTATTTTCTCTACTTTCTATAGACCTCACTGTTCACGTTTGTGATGAAATGTATTTTACAGACTTTTCAAAGCAATCTTTGCATTTGTTGCCAGTTTTACAATGAGCACATTAGCAATCTGTGATTAATTAGTTAGTTAATAATAGTTAGTCTATCAAGAGATTGTGGGGAGATAAGAGGAAAACTCTGTTTGAGTCATTCTCGCCTTTTTCTTTTCCTGGTTACAGCTGCTAAATGGTCAAAGTAAGGGTTAGTTGGGTATCAGAAGGCGAGGAACTGCTGATATCAGCCTTGCTAAATGGTACTAAATGGATTCAAATCATCCCTTTAAAAGAAGTGGCTACTCAAATCTCTAATACTGCCATGTTTTAAGGATCTGCATTAAACATTGTGATACATTATGTATGTTTTACATCATGAAGCTTATTAGTGAGACAAAGGATTTATAACATCAAAAAGGTTTTATGGAGTTTCTTCCCCCTCTAAAAGAAATCGTGAACAATCTGAGTATAAAAGTTACCACGCAGCCATGTTGCTAGGAAGGAGAAGTCCTGTACTTAAATCCAGACTCAAATCTCAAACAAACCCTTGTTTCGAACCGAATTAATTTTCTTATAGCTATCCAAGGTCTCCACAATGTCTGCTAATGACTGTTTGTTTATTCCCAGAAGCAGGTCAGTGTCTTTGTTCTCCTGTGATGTATTCCATCATGCAAAGTAATGGTTTCCATGGCTTACAGATTATTGGTACAAACATCTTTCGATGACACCCCCGTCTCCCCCCCCTCACTTTTCATCTTAACACATCTAGCACCTCAACTTTGCGAGATGGAGTGAGATAACTGGACTTGTTTGAGATAGACTTTAATGAATTGCACCACACAAGATCATATTCCACGCAGCAAGGAATATGGTTATTTTTGATTTTTCAGACTTATCTGGCACCTTCATTAGTGCAGCGCTTTCTTGAACATGCTAAACATGGAATACTCCATCGCTGGTTCTGCTGGTTTGGGTTGAATCTGAATGAAAATGTTGCCTGTGTGATAAGTTAAAGTGGTGATCATGATTCATCAGTGTATTACTGTATTTATTAACATGTTTAGGACAGCTATGTATAACTAGCCATGCAGAGCTGCAAAACTGACTTTAGATACTTGCTATTTGGCAAATACTATTTATCTGTATTATGAGACAAGCTGCTCTTGTTACTTTACCTCAGTATTGCTGTAAACAGAATGTCCTTTAAAGCAGAACTGATCCTGTTGCCATTGAAAAGTCAGCTTTCTGCTCTATTTAAAGGACCTCCATATTATAAATCTGGAAGCGCTGTGAGTCGACAAGCTCTGAAAAGAAACCATGTAATTGATGACAAGCTAACAAGTAATCCATGTGCATGCAAACAAATGTTCAAAACAAAGAGCATCCGATTAAATTAAGCATTAAAATATGCAATGGAAAGTTCTCCAAAATTTGAATTAGTGTTCATCAGTATCTATTTGTGTCGTTCTGACATTTTGACATCATGTCCCTGTACTCCTCCATGTAATTGTATAATTGTATTATTAAATTGTTACAATGAAGATTTGAGTTGCTGTAAAGATTAAACATAATTTATATATTTGTATGTTATGCTACACTGGATGGTGGTGTTACTTTACATTTACCAACCATGAGATGTGCTATTTAACAATATACAGTGTGATACAAACTAGACTTGTTTACCTTTCCCATGTACCTGCCGTGTTTTTCATTGGAGTTGAAGTGTTTTTTCATAATATGTGTCAGATTACAACTTCCCTGTATTCAAGTAATTAGCAGGAGTAATTTTCATGGATTCATAATGATTTCTAACCCCTGTAAACCTGCTTAAGTGTAGGCGTGTGGACTTTTCTCCCCCAATAGAACTAATGTGTACAAGTGTTTATGAGCAACTGCGTATTTTGGGAAGCGCTTTAGTTCTCCATAATTGGACAGGCCTTTCATCTTTCCCTCTTGCTGCCTTTGAATTTGTGTTTCTTCATCGAGGCAGATCAAAGGCACCACTTTACAGATTAAAAAGAAGACGGTATAAATGTGTGCGGATACATCCGTGTCCATGAATGTTTGTCACTAAAAGGGAATGTGAGGGAACATTAATATCTTTTCCATGTTTATCACTTTTATCTGATGGTCTTAATCCTTATCGAATTCCGCTGCTCAGAAACCAGCTGAATTTATGAGAAATCAGTAACTCTTAGTGTGAAAAAACAGGTGTGTGTTTGGCTTTAGTGTATTTACAGCTGCTTGCAGGGTCTCTGATTGCTAAGCTGCAAAAGGTAGAGCTTAAATCAAAGTGATGGTCATCTTTTCCTGAAATACATTTTCAAGGGCAAGGTTTTAGCTTGTTAGCAGAAACATCATGCTGTTATTCCAGTTTACTAGTAATTTTGCTGCCTGCGGAGACTTCTAAGAGGCTCTACCACCAGCTGCTCTTCCAGTTTATCTTTGGACTACACCGATTACTCACCTGTGTACCCATTTGCTCGTTTGCTTCTAATTCTTTTTACTTGTTGCGTGCGCGTATGAATAGGTTACAGAGACGAAAGTGAAAATAGCAAAGCTCCAAAGTGTAGATGGATATGATGATGGATATGAACATAAAACACAAAGTACAAAATGGCATGCAACAGATTTCACTCATCATATTTCCAATAGCTTTTATTAAAAAACCTAAAGGTACTTAAAAATATTAAGAATACTTTTTAATGCTTCAAATTCTTGATATTTATCGTCTTGGCTGCATAGAAGAAAAGCATCCATTCGCCTTTTGCATATCAGGAAAGCAGATCATGATGCTATCTAAATAGCAGCAGAATGTCTTGTTACTTAACGTTTGCATGTAAAATCAATGTTGTTAGTAAAATCTCAAGCTTCCGAGTACTAACTTCAAAATATGCAGTAATTAGTGCAAATGTAACATTTTGCATCTTTAGAATATTTGTCAAAATCAGTGCACTATACCGTACCACTGCAGTGTACATAGAACATGTCTGTAACTACAATAAGTCAAGATGGCTCCCCTCTGTTGTATTTCAGCCTCTACAGAAAGGTTTGTGCTGTCATGACTGGCACTAACATAACTTTGACACCAGTATGTCAACAGAGCACAGAGCACAAGCTGCTTTTGGGGGTAGCGTCCGTGTCAGTAGGTGTCTTTGCTACAGCATATTTTGATGACGACAGACAGAGGCAATCGCCAACAAAAAAACAACATAATCCACGCTGTTGCACTGCCAGTTCAGTCACACTTGCATCTATGCTGCCAGCAGCTGTTTCATATTTCCAATTTCATTTCAAAACGCTGCTTTAGGGGGTTTATTCAGGGCCTCTGTTTTTCTTTTTAGATCTGTTTGTGCATGAAACGAGTAACATAGCCTGCATTTCATGTCAGCATAATGTAAACAAAGGGTTAATAAAGTCATGCTGGAAAGCGTGAAATCATGTTGGAAAAGTTTCAATCAAATTGACACCCACTGCACTTGTTGTCAAAGGTCACATGCTGATCATTAGTGACATTTTACATATGAAAATAAGACATCTGTTAGCGTTAACAGCTTAAATGTCTTGTTTGTGTTTGCCAAGCTAATTTTAGTAGTGCCCACTAAACGTATTTATTGCAAATGCTCAAAGGCTTTTGACAGCCTAGAAGTAATAGAAAATCAATATTTATTTCAAAAGCAATAGAAATCTAAAAGTTCCAGCTAGCGTTTCTTCGAGTGGATTGTTCCCTGTTTCTGGGAAACGGACCAAGAACCCTGACCCACAGAAATGAGTTAATGTCCCATGTGTGCATATGACAGATGCTAATCCCTTTTTTTTTTTTTCACATGTAAAAGAATGTTGGATGAACCGTGAATCAGATCTTCTTTAAGTTAGCTTAATTAGATGTGATGAGTTTGTGGTTTTAATTAATGCTTTCTTGTATTTATCTCCTCTCTTTGCTCTTAGAAAAGATTTGGAGTAGAAGGCTAGTGATTTTGTATGTTTGTGACAGCACCGCTGACTAAGCTATTATTCTATCACTTCGGAGGTCGTATGTCAGATCTGACTTTGTCATGTCTCTGACTCAACATGCAACCCTGCAAGTTTCACAAAGATCATCCCATGAATGCAAAAGAGATGATTAATATGTGTATTTTCAGTCATAACCTATATTCTTACATAACATTTGTGTGTGTGTGTGTGTGTGTGTTGATGCCCAGTCTGTGTTTGCCACTTTTTTCGCCCTTTGTAATCCCTCTTCTTCATTTGAGGCACAGACGCAGCAGAGGCCCATATGAGCACAAGCCATCTTCTTTTTTCCTTTCTCCTTTTCTTTTCCTTCCACTCCTTTTACTTCTCCTGAGTGACGGAGACGGCTGTTATTTGTACATGAACTTCTTTTAGGCAACACACAGCCTAAACACAAATAACAGGCATTCGCTTTCCTTTACAAAGACACACATACTCACAGACACGGTTTCCTTTGAGCAAACCCCACATCTTCCTCGTGCCTGCTGATTCTTTTTGTCTCTCCATCCAATTAGACTAATCAAGTGTTATTTTTTTGTGCTGAACAGTCTGATTCTTCTCACAGCACCACTTTTAGATGTGCAAAACTCTGTTTGATCAGTGAAGTCTGTAGAAGAGTAAAGGCAATAACGGATCAAACAGGAGGATGTGTATGTTTTGCACAAGCTCAAAACGATTTCCCTTTTTGCAAATTAAACCAAAAAAGAAAATGTCAGTTTTTTTTAGGTCACACTGTCTCTTTGATCTTATGTTCGTCCTCCATCTCTTCTGTCCTTTGTGCTGATTCATTTGAATATACTTCTGGTGCTATTTTAAGGGCAAATTAAGAGCTCTGTTTCTGTCTTTTCATCATATGCAAGTGACAGATGATTGTTCTTCCCCTGGTTTCCTAAGTGAGGTACTGTCGGTCTAATTATAGTAAACAAGATATATATATTTTTTTAATTCTATTTATTTGTTGTGTTCATTATGTGATTCTATGACTGTATTTGTCCAAAGTTTGGTACAAAGCAAGGCAAAGCAGGCCTGTAGACTGATCAAAGGGGAAAGTGACTTCTTGGCTTTATAAGAGATTCGTGTACCATCATCATTCTTTTAGCATCGAACACAGGAGAGGCAACTCTTCTTTAATTGGTCTTGTCATTCAGTATGTCGCCTCAAGAGATCATGTTTACAGTCTACTAGTTTTCTAAAGAACATTGACTCTGTACACTACTTAATTACTGCTAATCGAACAGTGTCTATGCTGATTTGGCATGTTCAGCTTGAAATTTCATGAAGCATTTCATTAATTTATATCCCTCCGGGAGCTGCTGTCACTCAGGCGTTTTGCTGATCCTTTTCCACCGGTCAGCAGCAGATCTGCTGCTGCATTGTTTGGTTCACCAAGCACACCAGGCGAGGATGAGGAGTGGCGGTGAGTGTTCAGAAGGTGTTAAAGGTGTGAAACTACTCTGCCTCAAAGGTATTTACACCGGTGAACTCCATCAGAAAAGCAGCTGCAATTTAAAGGACATCACTCAGACTAATGTTGATCCATTTCACACCCTACTTTCTGGGACTAAATTCAGACTATTCATAATAGCTTCTTTCCTCTTTTCCTCACCAGTAAGTAAGGATCAGATATCCCAGAACCTTTCTATCACTTTCTGTTTTGAACAATGTCTCCATCAATTTGCATATAATCTTTACTTTCACTATTAATTAAATCTGGTCACGTCTGATGTAGTCTGTCTTCTTGTCACCAATTATTTGTTTGAAAAATGTCTGGTCTCCATTTGGGAAAGTCGCTGAAAATCAAATTCCTTCAGATTTTTCCTTTTAAAAAATGGCAATGAAGCTACCCATACAACACCTGACATATGATATATTCCAGTATAGATTCAGGGTGTATCATGATTATTTATTTGAATGACTCTGGTGTTAAATATATTCATGCTCCCATATTGATCTGACGTCTGCTGTGTGTATCTGGACCTTATCTCCACAGGAAGGTTCATTATATGACCTCCCATCCTCTCACTGAATGATTAACTGAGCTGGATGTGTGTTTGCAGACACATCAGTGAAAGAATACAGTGTACAGAATACTTTGTTTTTACATTCACTTGTATATAAAACACAAGCAGACATGCTTGACATATAAAGTACTTGAGGCACAAACATGATGCCTGTAGTGCTTGTGTGCTGTAGCATGCTTTAGTTTTACTAATAAGGCTTTATTGGTTCTGTCTGTCTGAATTCATACACTTTACTGTAGGCAAAGTAATGATAGCTCTTCTTTGTGTAAATCTTTCAAACCCAGCTCAATAAATGTAAGTGGTTAATTTTGGGTGAACGCCACATGAAGCTTGAAAGTGTTGTTACATTTCATTCCAGCTCAGTGTATCAACAGAATGTTATTTATGCCTCAGTTAGTGTTCAGCGAGACATGTCATGCTTGTGCGTCAAGTATCTTGATCTTTTCTTTAATATGAAATATTTAGTAAATATGCTTTTGTTGTAAAAATGAAGTTTGAGATGCCTCAACTGTATCAGTTTAACAGGAGTCCCGGCACACTGCATAGGGAAAAGAACACAGTGTACCTTAGTAATTGGGCATTTTGTATAAGACTTTGGCACTGCTTGCTCAAAATTCAGGTTTACTCTGAATATAAGATCTGAAATATGTTGGCTTGTTATCAGTTGCTTGCCAGAAAAATGGCCAAATTCTATTGGTGCTTGCAGAGGCTGTCTGCAGACATTTTAACTCTAGCAGAGGTGTACATTTGAAAAAAGTTAGAAATAAAATTATTTTGCCAAGGTTGAGATTGTTCTGTCCTGACTTCAGCTTTATACTTGTATAGTTAGATCTCATCCCAGGAGAGACACCTGATAAGAGTATCCCCACTGCCAGTATTATTCATCCCATCTTATGTGTAAAATACCATGGCCAATAAGCAGAATGCATGTTAGTGAGAAAAACGATATGAGCTAAGGTTATTCATTTCAGTTAGTAAGTAAATTTTTATTTATGTAAAACCTCTCACGGTAAAAATCACAAAGTGCTTAACAATAAACATAAAACATGGGATATAAAAACAAGTTAAACTAAATAAAAACCTATACAACTAAATAAAAGCAAGATAAAAAAAATGCGATTTTTAGCTGTTTTTTTTTTTAAACAAACCAGCGAGTCTGTCATTCTCAAGCTGAGAGGAAGGGCGTTCCAAAGGGATGGAGCCACTATTGCAAAGGGCCTATAACCTTTGGTTTTCATAAAAGGTTTTTATGGTAATGACTTGGGATTATTAGCTTGAGATGAAGAACCTTAAGAAAGACCAACCATGTGGACACACTTGCTCCTTTTCATTGTTTTATCTTCATGCCAAACTCAGTGCAGGGAAAAAAAATCCATGTCAGTGGTCATCCATGGAGAAAAAGGACTGCTAGAGGGCATGTGGTATGCTAGATAGCTGCACTGTGCAAACCATCTTAGAGTAGCAGAGCAGTGCTAAATGCTGATGATATTCATCAAAATTTGTAATGGATTCTCAGTTGGGGGGGCGAATATGAAACTCTGGACATGTATGTGGGAATTGGAAGCTGTTTAAACCAGAGCTGAAATATGCTCCCGCTGTAATGACACTTAATGAAATCTAATCTAAATCTGATGGATACACTGGATGTCAAGGTGCTGCAGATTACTCACCATTAAATAAGTCAATTCCGGTGCGCATCTGCAAATAGTTTGTAACTCGTGGCTAATAATAGCAACATGAGCTGAATAGCAAGCTGGCTTCACAAGTAGAGAGAGTGTTATTGTTTAGGAAGCAGCAGGCTGAGGAAAGGTAGACAAATGAAGACGGACTCCGGCCAGAGTCATGTGTGAGTGATGGGAGAAGTAATTGAGCACAGCACGATGAAGGTGGTAGACCGAGACAGCTTGCTTACAGTAAACATTCCAGGAAGCAATAAGCCAACCGTCAACTAGTTGTTGTGGTGATGGGAGCTGAGGGAGTGGACGACCCGTGGAGGTTAGATAACTCACTCACATCCATGGGGCAATAAACTAACTGGGAGGTGGAGATGACAGGAAAAAAGATGAATGTGATAAAATATGGAGAACTTAATAGAACTGGAGGAGGAAGATAAAAATGACTAAGAAGCGGGATGAAGAGGTTTTATGTGTAGACGGAGCACACAAGCTGTAGAACGAGGAAAATGAATTGCAACAATTGTGCACTTTGGCACCGTCTATGTTAATACTATCTCGTCCTCTTTTGTGCCTGCCTACTGCTGTCAACATGGGTTTCCCAAAGCTGTTTTATTCTGTTCAGGAACCTTCGATGACTTGTTTTCTTCTGCCATATTGATGTGAGTCTAATTGTGTTTTGTAAACTAATCTTGGTGTTCATTTGGAGACAAGTAAAAGTAGGATGCAGTCACAGTAAAGAATTACAAGGGAATGTAAGATTTAGTACCAAGCCATAAACTTTTACAACCCAGCCAGAGTTATGTATTATTCCATATTTATGTTTCCTAACCTTTTCAGATGACCATTAGTGGACATTTTCAGTTGATATATGCTGCTCTTTTATTATTATTAGTGAGCACATCTTTGGTGCCACAGTGGAAATGTGGCTTGACCATTAAACCAATCAATCATCTTCTTGACTTTCTGTTTTTCTTTTAATCTAAACTTTAAATGTCTTGTTTGTTAGATTAGTTCCTCTTCACTCGTACATTCCTCACAAAAGGAAAACAATCTAGCAAACTGTAAAAGCATCTTAAGTTAAGATTCTGACTCTCATGTTCAAAGATGCGTTGATGTGTGATTGAGAACAAGCACAGCATGCCGGTAAGACTGAGATGTGCTGCTTGTGTGAGTTGATGAATGTGTAAGAAGCACTTTAAGTGGTCAGAAAGACCAGAAAAGATCTATAATAATCATTTATGTTTTTAATGTATTGACATATGTGTATTAATGTATGGAAATGAATATTTTAACATAATATATACTTATAATTTGATATATGTTCTTCACCCTTCATACTTTAAGCTCATCTATGTTCATGGGAATGTCACATCTATGTTGCAGTAATGTATGGGTGGGTTGATGGTGGAAACTCTTATCTTTCCCTTGAACTGAAGCGTTGTTGAGAGTCACGCCCAGTGGTTTATCCCTTAGAGATCAGACCGGAACCATTTGTAGAGCCCAGTCACAGGGCAGTTTTTGAGGTGATTCAGCCAACGATGATTTCCATGCTGCTTTCTCTCTTATTCAGTCTATTGCAGTGAAGTGGTGTTGTTACTAAATTAAAACTGACACAGGGAGGAATGGAATATGATATGTGGTTATTGATCCAAACAAAGTTTAATCAACGATAAGCCAATTTTATTTATCGATTTTTAACTGTAATAAATCTCTATTTCCCATAGATCATCTAAAAGTCACTGTTAGTCTCTGTGTGAGATTGATGGATAAGTTATTTAAGGGTTTCACAGAAACTATCAGATTATTTCATCTAAGAGCACTCAAAGCAGGACTCCAATCAGCGGGGGCCACCACGATGCAGAAAGTCTTCCTCTCAGCTGAATGATGTGAACGCTGAATAAATTGTCTTGGACAGAAAGGGAAAGTAAATGTCACAGCAGAGCTTAACAGCGTTTGTCACACTTCTGTAAAAGGCAGCTGTAAACAATGTGTGAACAGGCGGTCAGCTTATACGAGTTCACAGTGTCAGAGGACTTTAAGGTCAACCCCGTCACTCCAATGTTGTTTTGTTTCTCTTCCATTAGATCCTGTAGGGCCACAATAGCATTTGAAGCTGACTCTTTAATTCTGAGGAGAATAAATATTAATGAAGTCATTTTTAGCACCGTCTTCTTTCTTATACAGTAATAAGAAGCTGTAAAGTGGAGAGTTTTTGTTGGAGTTACTGTTGATACTGCTGAATGTTATTCAGGACTCATACATGAAAACAAGCTGTATTGTGAGGGATATTATCAGGAACTTATCGGGAACTTACATGTTTCTGTCTATAATGAAAATATGAGATTAAAATGCTGAATGATGTCCTGAAGTGTTCTCTTTACACCTTTGTTGGAGAAGTTTTTACTCTGTATATTTTTTCTTGTGGCTATTCTGAAAACACCATCTTTTTTATTATTGATATTTAGACTGACTTTTTCTCCCGTCTTGCCTTTGTCTTGGGCAACCACAGTGTCTGTAGTTATGTATTATTTGAGATATTAATTTATTTAAGTAACAGTAAAGAGAACATTGTAACCAACATGTACTCTGCTCTGTTTTGTCTTCCTCTTTAGGTGCATTAGTTCATCTAATAATCTGCTATGTTAATGTAAACTCCATATTTCCACAGAAAACTCCAATCACTTGTTTTGTTTTTCAACAAAGGCAGAGCAACCTTTCAATACTGCACTACATTAATTAATCTAGTCACCTAACCTTTCAGGCCATTTTCCTTGTGTCAGCCACAGCAGGTGTTTGGTTCATGTGTTAAATCTGCTCCCTGGCAGCAACTTCAGAAACAACCAAATCACTGTGACTTTCTAAAAGTTTCTGACATGCTTTTCTGCACCTCTGTTTTACTGTAAAGCTATCCTGAAAACAGTTCAAACGTGTGAACTTGTATTAAATCAAAACTAGATTGTGACACTTATAAAGCTTACAAATTTTCACCAAAAAGCTTTTAATATATCCACATTAAGCAACAAGGCCTATGCCGTCGGAAGTGACAGCTAGGGTTATATCCCTGAATTCCCCCAATCCTCAAATAGACACAATACAATAATATAAAGACGTATATGTTAAGTCACAAAGCTCCACCTGGTGTTGAAACTTTGAACCAGCCCGGTATGACATCAGGATCTTTTTATTAGCACTTGATTTGAGGCCAATTATTAGATTAGACTTTTTTTTTTCATAAAGTGCCACCTAATGAAGAAACCATCAATCCATTATTCATGAAATTCTTTGGGGACCTAAACAGGTGTACCGAATATCAAAATTCAATTGTGAAAATTGTCAGAATTATCACACGATGGATATCCGGTGGCGGTCGTGATGAAACCGCAATATCCCCGGCACTCCGTGTTCAGGGATATAATTAGCTTGTTGCATTGAATTCTCAGAGTTTGTGTCAAGATTTAATTGCTTAAATGTTCACAACAGATTTATGAGTTGCTGTGTACATCTCTGACAATAGTTTCATCCATGTTTAACACCGGTCTCTCTTTCTCGTTAAGCAATCAATGCTGTATCGCCGAAATGGAAGATTCTGGACTTGCTAATTCTTATTTGAAGAATTTAAACACAGTTTGGCTTCATTGCATTATTCTACGCAGGATATGAGACAGATTTGCATCTCAGTCTGGATTTACATATATGTATCAACCCAAATCCTTAATATTCATCTTAAACATGGCACTTGACAACAAAGAAGCTGTGTTTAATTGAGTTATCATGGACCTGTTGGGGAGTTATGGAATCTATAGACTAAGCTCAAACTTATATAATGGCAGATCTGTTACATCAGTGAAGGTAATTTATTAATTGAATTTGCAAGCTAGTAGTTGGCATTTCCAAGAACAGGCAGCAGTATTTTGATGGACTTCGAGATTCCAACACGCATGGAAGCTGGAGTATACATAGTTTAACTCTTTTAAAGATGGTCTGAAATAAAATGAATAATTTCTTAGGTGAAATGAAATACGGACAAATGCAGATGATAACGGCGGCTCCCTTTTGTCAGTGCTATTATATTTATCAACCAGTTTTTATCCATCTACTCTGCAATAATGAAATTCAAGCTGTGTTAACCTTGCAATGAAACCACCAAAGTGTGTGCAGGATGTACTAAATGCTTGTGTAAAGCTGCATTTAAAGGTTAGTATTTTTAATTGCTAAGATCAGAATGACACAGAAGAAGTCTTGTTCTCGCATCCGATTTGTCCCATGGTTCGAAAGGCGGCACACTGCCAGATTAGCAGCAAAGAAGAAACGATTGTTCATTCTGCAATTAGACACAAATATGCAAACAGATCATGCCCTGATCTCCCCAAAGGGGTCTTGCCCGACTAACAGGAAGAGGAGTGCTAGTGATAACCTGAGACAAAGGAAGTGACCTTATTGCATGTGGAGTATTGTGGAATGCTGCAGCTGGATTGATTTTTGAGAAACCTTGGATGTTGTTAAGGGAGAAAACCTGGATTAGAAAGGATTGTGAAAATCTTAAATGATTTGTCAGGAGTAGCTAGTAACCTATACTGTGCTCGATGTATCTGCTAATAGAATTGGGTTTGTGTGTGTGTCCATGTTTGTGTTTGTTCACTCTGCTGTTCATTTGATCCTTCTGCGATGTGGTTGCCCAACTTTATTTATACGGTGCTGCTTCTGCTCCCTCTCCACTTCATTTGAAAGAAACACCTCTGTTTCTCTCCTCCACGCTTTTAGATAGATTTCTTTTACTCATGGTACTCATGGTTTTGCTTTTGGCAGTTTTCTACATATTTAGGCTTAACTATGACAAAGTTGTCTGCATTTTTTTCTTCAATTCAATATTCTTAGTCGAATTTGCCTTTTCTTTTGGCCAAATTGTTTTGACCACTGCTACTATGAGAATAAAACCAAAACAAACCCAGATTCCACAGTGTTTCACATGTACTAATGGGTTGTTTGAGTTCTTCTTTTTATATTATTGATATTCATCTGATACATGGCTGAACTATTTGAGCCTTCAGGACTCTTTTTGTTAGTTTTATAAATAAACATATACGGTCAGTGATTTGTGAACAATGTCTGTAGTTGCGAAACCATTGATGCATTTTTGACTATTTAAAGGATAAAATCAAGTATAAAAATAATGCAGTCACCTTTGTGTTGAATGTTCAGAGTTTGCATGTCAAGCAGACTTGAAACAACTTCACTAGATTATTGCTATTTTAACTTCGCCTGTAATGCCACTATTAGCTGGAATTGTAGGACTTTTTAAGGTCGGATGCTGTGTGGTATTATGTCTATGCCCGTATCTACTCATATTTGTTGCCTTTTTACAACCTTTCACTTAATTGAATTCCCTGCTTTGGCCACCCTGATTGAATTGACTGGATCATAATGATTTTGGATTTTGGCCATTATTGATTTTTTTTTCTTGAATTAGAATCTAGTTTATCAACATACCTAGGTCTCTGTGCACACACACAGTGCCCTTGAGAATTGATGTTACATAAAAATATGACTGGATACAATTTTATTAATTAATAAATGAAGATTTTGGGCAATTTGAAGGCCATAACTGCTGACTTCGTCACACCAGCAGTGATTTAACATGTTGCCAGAGGAGAACTAAGCCAAGGTGACAAGACCACATACTTTCAGATCTTAGATTTAGTTTAATGACACAAACCATCTGTTTATTTTACTTCAAACTTTATAGTTAATTTGCGTCAATGTTTTTTTTCTCCTCCTAATCTTATTAAACCTTGATAAACACAGAAAATATGTTGAAAAATCTTGTAGGAGAGGATTTGATAATCTTATCCAGTGGTAGTTAATGGTTGCCTGTCGGTGTGGTGGTCAGCACCTCACAGCAAGAACATTGCTGATATGAACTTTGGCTTGAAACAGGTTTAAATCCAGCGGCAACCTCCGGTGGAAAAAACAGAAGCCTATGTGGAAGTGCCAGAAATTGCAGTAGGGGCTCCAAAACAGAGCAAATCCCCTTAGGTTTCCTGGCCAACTTCCTGGCATAAATAAACATCTCTGCAGCCTGGTACAAAAAATGCCCTTCAGAAACCTACTGTAAGCTGTGGTAATCTTTTATATATGATTTGTAGTTCAAATGGTGGGCTTTCTTTATGGAGTTAGCATGTTATCCCCGTACATGGGTTCTCTCTGTGATGGCCATGTGAGGAATTACCTATCAGTCCAGGATTTTCCCTGGCTCTTGCCTGCGAACTTTGGGATAGGCTCTAGATTCCCTGTGACCCCTAATTGGAATAGGCTGTATTGAACATAAATAATATACTTGTATATTTTCTCATGAATTGATGAAATTTTGAATTGCACATCAGTGAGATGAAATTAATCAATCAGATGTGACTGTGTCCTACTTTATTTGATGTTTCTCAAAGGCTGATCTTACACATGTACAAAGGGTTACAAATTAATTTGTAAAATAAAGCGTGAACTCCCCTGTACTGAAGTTGGACCAAACTTTTCTAAAAGTGGTCAAGCAAAATGACTTCTGTATAGTAAAGTTAGAGGTTATAAGGAAAATTCTGAAAAAGTATTCCAGGAGTTTCCATCCATAGAACAATGTTTCGCACATACATTGTAAATCTCGTAAAGTCCAACTGACAAGATTTTATGAGAAATAAACATAATTTTATCCCTAAGAGTAATTTTGGACTTTTCTACATGCTGCGGACAATTTGCTATGACTTTTCTAAGCCATCCTTCCTCATTTTCCTTTCTAAAATCTGTTAAAACTCTGCCTTTCCGGATGGTTTACTCTGTACCGAGCCATCTTAACTGGTCACATGACCTGCGTGAAGTCTGGAGACAAAGCAAATGAAATGTTTCCATTACACTTTGGTGATAATCTGCTTTGTCAAAAATCTCCTGAGAGTGCAATTTTTTTTTTTGTGATATTAAAAGCTTTTTCGAAAATGTAGGTTCCATTAGCATATTTTTATTGCGATATTTAGATTTTGTGCAAATCTAGGGGTCATGGAAACACACCTAATGTTGTGCAGAGAGGAACTTGATACCAATTCTGGAGAAAAAAAAGTTACAATTAAACTAAACTTAAACTGTAGTTAAAATGCAAAGCTTGATATTTGTAATGAGGTAGAACATTTAATTTTAAGAAAGTGTCATACTAACTCTGAACATGGTAGTAGTATCATGTTTGTTTTACTGGAGCTGGAACAGTTTATAATCAATGAAACTATAAATTAATAAAATTCATTACATGATAGGAAATTATCATAAAATCTGTTTTTGAACTGAATATAAACAATACAAATAGACCATACAGCAGCTGCACAATGAAAATAAAATTCAGACACATTTTGACCCTTTGAATGATCTCTTTGAAAGCAATGAGTTAGCATGATCAGACCTAATTACATGGACTAAAAATACTTCTCAATGAAGGGCAGAACTGATCAACAGTTACTGGAAGTATGGTTGCATTAAATACTTAAAACACTAATGTTTTTTTCATTTAGTTAAAGAATACAAATAATTTTCTTTAATAAATTAACAAACATTTTATTTGTTTGATTTCTCTGCTTATAGGACTTATGAAGAAATGTGATTTATTTGTGTCATAAGCACATAAAAAGTGTAGAAGTGATTAAAAACGTCCTGATATAAAAGACTTTTAAAAACTTCTAACATCTCTTCCTGTCCTTGTGGAGTATTGCAGTCTTGCTGTGATCACTCCATTATTTTTCTCTCTTCTCCTTTTGCTTTGGGGATTGGAACTGTTACCCCTGCAATAGTTGTAATCCGCTTAGTAATGTAGCCCAACATTAACCCTCTTATCCATAACCCTGAGCTGCAGATATGACGGGTAGAGTTTGCATTATTGACAAAAGTCGTTATTTTTTATCATGCAGTTGCTTGTACAAAGTTAGAGCCTGAACTCTTAATTCATTATTTATGACCTCAACTTCACTTTTTGTTGAATTAGTTATGCTTGTCAAATGTGTCAATGTCTGACATTTCATTTTACTACCTGTCCTGAAAGACCCCTTAAACAGCATTTATTTGTCAGTATTCATCAGAAAATTTGTTAAAAGACCCTGCAGTATGTAAATATTTTAAATTAGCTAAGCGCACTTCAAAGTATTTATCTTATAAATATGCAAGATTGCATTGTTTTTTTTCCTTTTTTTCTCACCTGACAGCCATCTGTCTGGATGTCTTTGATGCACAACACATGTCTGCCCTGCTGTTCAAAATGCCAACACACACACTCTGAAGTTCACTTCCACACACAGGATTAATTTATGGAATCAATTTTAACGCTTACTCCTCTTGTCATAGCCCTGAGGACCACAGCTGGTATCAAGGTCTTTATACAGCAGTTTTTTCTTTTTATTTGGTTGAATCTGAGAATTTTGCGGTGTGAATATTGCCTTTTTTTCTCTTCAGGCTGAGTATGTTAAACATAACATCTGAGCGGTAATGGGGATTTTTAGATGAGTTTTAAAAGTTCTGATTCAAATACAAAAATATGTTTAAATTAGGCTACATGACAGGTTGTTTTTGAATCAGAATATATCAGCCCTATTTTTACACCCACACACCTCTCCAATAAAAATACTATTATCTTCTTTGGCCATTTCTTGAGCAAAACGTCCACATTTTCATCATTCCCTGGCTTTTAGCTTTTTTTTCCCCTCTCATGCTAAGAAATTTTGGCAATTGAACTATTTTTTGCACTTACTTTTCTCTTAAGCTCTCCTCGCTCTGCCATGTTCTGAGCCCGTGTAGGCCTCAGGAAGTGGGTGTGTAATGTGTTGAATTGGTTTAGTGGAGAGAGAGGTAGAGGGGAGGAGGGGAAAGGGAGGATACTGATTAAAATAATAAACAGCTGTGTGATAGAGTGGGGCTAGTGGCCAGTGAGAACAAGAGCAAGAGAAGAGGAGAAAGGAATGGGGTACCAGCTTGGAAGTTTGTGAGACCCTCTTAAGGATTAAAAGTCTAACCACAAAGGTAACTTTTGAAAGAGGTTTCTTCATCCTGGAGGGATGAGAAGACAAGTGAACTTTTTCGACTTCACCTTTAGAAGAGTCAGCGAGACAATCGGCAGAGCACCGACTCAAAGAGGCCAGCAAGTCGGCGTCGGGACACCGAGCCTTGAGGCAGCTCTCTCTGAACATGTGGCTCCAACAAAAAGAAGAAGGCATTCTTTGACTAAGTGGACCAGTCATGGGAGTGATTAGGAGGGTGTGATAGAGCGAGAACAGACCTAAGGGGCTGCTAGGGAGGCAGACACCGAGGTGACTTTTTGAGCCTGTGTTACCTATGCCCATGGGAGTGAGTGGGCAAACCATATGCCTCTTTGTGCCTCCATCTCTCTTCTTGAAGGGTGTAAGGTTGTGCAGCTGGCAGGGATAAAGTGCTTTTTATCTGAGTAATTGAAAACAACCGCCTTGGCCCTGCCCTGGGTTGGACTGCTGGACACTGTGTAAACAGCTTCTTTCATGCCCAGAACGGAAGTGGAGGAAGGGGAGCATAGCAGTGTGGAACGAGGGAGACAGACCTGAGGTTTACATCCACGCGCACTTCTCTCAAGACTCAACTCTGTATTTTCACTTCACTCACCTCCATTCAAGATTTGCTGGATTTCTTTCTGTTTCAGTCCCTCTTTTCTCACCAAAGGACCTCAGCTGTCTGCTTGTGGCTGTGACATTATCGATCCTCCAGTGACACCAGTCTTCACCACGTCTCAGTCTTACTATGACTGCAGGGTAACTGACCCTCACGACTGACTGTCAGAGGAGGATGCTACAATCATGTGGTGGAATCAGGCGAGCACACACACTGGCATGCATACATAAATGCTGCCAGGGGGTGTGTGAAGTGTGTAAATCGCCTGTTTTGGGACCACAAATTGGGTTTCACCCTTTTGTCTTTGGACTTTTTACAAGTGCTACACCTGTCTTTTGCAAGATCAAAGATTGTTCAAGCTCTGGATTTACTAATGATCTGAGCCCTGTGGAAGGTTTACATTTTCACCGTAACCACTGGAGGACTCACCTAGCTGTCCTAAGTCTTCGACTTTCAATCTGAATCACAATGAAAATGTAGATACTGGTGGGAGTGGGAGGAGGCGCAGGACACGCTCCACAATGATTGGCTTGAATTTCAGCTTGCAGGAGCTGCTAAGAAAGTTGGAGCAGGTATACATTTACAGCTTATTTTAAGAGGCCTGTGTGTCTCACAGGATGTTATAGTTGAACTAAATTAAGCTCAAATGCAGCAGAGTATGAGGACAGCCAACTTTCACACTTCCTGAGTTTGTTATATTGGACTTACTGTTATGTAATTCAGGTTTATGAAGTCTGAGCAGTTATTATTGGATCCATTTATATGATGTAAATGGACAGCTTTACCAGTTCGAAGGTGCTATCAATGTAATGTAATGTAATGTATCAAGTCGTGAAAGAATTTCTACTAAATGAGACCCAAAGCCAAGGATGCACACATAGATATTTTTTAAGGGTAGATCACTGAAAATAGTGGCCAAACTATGAAAACTAACATTTGAATATTATAGATTAAAATGCATTAATGTAGTGCACTTTGACAGCAACATATCAATACCTGGTGCCTCATTCTACATGACATGAAACTGAAATTTTACTTGAGAGGCTGCAAATTGACCCTGCATTACCACAGTTTAATTAAATCATAAGGATAATAAACCAACTAATGTGCAACATTTGTTGCCTGGGCAGTGTCAGTCAGCCATCTAATGTTAGCTAGTGTTAAAGACAAGTTTGCAAGGTGATATGAAAATGTCCTCCATCTAATGTTGATTATTTTAATAATGTTATTAACTGGCTAATTTGAGTTAACATATGAGAGGGTTGATTTGACCGACAATGGCTAACATTGGTTTGATACCATTAACCAATGTAACAGAAATATGCATTGCCTTTTATTCTGGTTTGCTAACAGTTAGCTTTGTGACAGGTTAGCTAACGTAAACTATCTGACATTAGCCTGTTTTAAGGGAAAAGCTTGCTAGTTAACAATGTTAACGTTAACCAGGTCTATTTTATATCCACATTAGCAACATTGCCCATTGAACTTCCCACCTATGTGTCCAGCTATTAAAACCTTTTAGTAATACCCACCCTGTGAGGGGCTCTCTGTGCACCTGGTTACATTGCACTTCCCACCACTTAGGCATCCCTACCTGTAGGCTTGGTATTTGCATAATTTTTCAAAGATGCTTGCAATAAATTGCTTGATGAAGAGTTAAATTACAGTGAGGGTTGTATTTGTCACCATAAAATGGATCAGTTGGGGGAATTATCATGCATATCTCATTGGCATTCTGATTTAACCATGGCTTAGTTAATGTAGTTGGTGTTTAGTTTCCAGGAAAATCTGCAAACTTCATGCATCTAGAGACCTGTTTGTACACCTAATAATTTAATTATCTGCAGATGTGGGTTAATTAATTTATTGCTTAAGTTGTGTTGTAAGAGTTTGTGAAATTTTAAATCCTTCACATGTGAGTAATTCATAATCAACTGTAAACTTAAAATAGAAGCAAACACAAGCAAGTTGTTGCAGGCATGACCTGTGGCACACAAACGTTTTTTTTTTAAATTTGGTGTGTTTCTCTATTTGGTGAGAAAGTGATATGTTTTTACTTTTTATCACTTCAGGAAGTACATTGACAAACAGAAACCACTGCCTTCAAGCAGTCATTCATGGGGTGACATGAAATTAAATAGCTGCTTTGTAAATGCCTGTTTGTGTTAGTGTTCCCCTCACAATATATGCTTTCTGACTTGTATATGAGTGTGTTAGTGTGTTTGTGTAAAAGTCTACTCTATATGGAAGTTGAAGTGCAAAAAGAAGGGAAAAAGGAAGCACTTGGGTAATGACTTGAAACTAAGCCAGCTGGCTCTGCAGCACAGTCTTTCACTCTTGGTGTATCTATCCAGCTTTCTTTCTTCCTGTCTTCTTCACTTTTTCTCCTTTTTGACCTTTAAGAAGCAGTGATTTTATGGGCGATTATCTTTGCAGATCAGAGTGTAGGGATTTGCTTCAGTCTTTGGTAAATGTCTATTGGCGTTCTATAAATTGCTGCCTATTGCCACAGATATGTGTGTTTGTTTTCTGTGTAGTGTGGTCACAAGAAAACACTTTAAAGCTAACAGAAGCTCTGATTCGTCTACTGTTAAAACAATAGATCTTATCAAGCATAAGTCATGCATGTTCCTCAGTATTTCCTACACAGTTTGTGCTCTTTTATATGTTGCATTCTTATTATGCCTTAAAACTACTTATGATGTGTACTTTGTAGAGGTGTCACGATTCTTCAAATTTCCCGCTTTGATTTCATTTTCGATTTTAGGTTGACTATTCAATTAGATTTTCGATTTTTTAAAAAATCCAGTCCAGACATCTGTTGTTAAGCATTGCACAACCCCCCAAACTTTTTCTTGAAAATCTTCCTATATTGAAGGCAACACTTTAGTCGTAAGATGTGATCTGCCCGGGCATACTGTATCGTGAGTCAAGTGCGCTAATAAAATGTGTAAATCCAGCGTTTTACACTACTGAATCAGGCTGCAGGTCTGCTGCTATAAATAGCCCTACAACGTTAATTATAGCTTTCAACGATCCTGTCTTTCACTTCAGTGCTCGAGATTGTGACGTAGAAATTGCGACAGCCCTAGTACTTTGCATACACACACATTTTGTTAAAGTGATTGACTTAAGGGTGGAAGAAGCTGGATGCGTTAGTGCTGGACACTTTTGTTTTACTTTGTCTTGAAACAGTTTATACTGAGGGGCTTAATCTGCTGCATGGTTTTGATAGGTTTTACATTTACACAAATGCAAAAGCCATACTTTGATCGCAAAAGATGGATTTGCATCTCCTGTTTGTAGTTGCTTTTTGGAAATTTAGATTTCATGGTTTAGCTTTTGCTGTCTTGGGCTTTTGCAGTCAGAATTGATCTCTGTGTCATGACCGTACCATACACTAACATTGTTTATTACTAAGTTAACCAACCAGGACAATGCTTCTATTCATAATCATAATGTCTGAAGTGTGCACAGGTGTCTTTTTTTTTTTTTTTTTTTTTGCACCGCCTTTGGGGAGCCATGGCGGCGTAAACAAATGCACATTTAACTTTTACAAATTTATTAAAAGGGTTGTTAAAATCACTTTTAAAAGGCTGAATGTGAACATGAAAAATTTAAAAAATAAAACAACAAGCTTAAATAAATTTAAAATAGAAGCACAAAAAATCATGGACCTGTTGTAGGGAATATCTCTGAGAGGTGGTCCGCTGATGCTCTGCAGCATACAGGCTGCAAAGTGATCCCCTTGCAGCCTGTCTATCAATTTAGTCTTTATAAGAAAAAAAAACTGATCTGAAGCTCGCACCTCAACGGCATGGCCTACTCCTGCATAAAAGGACACAACTTTGCTGTACTGAATGGAGCAGTAGCCCAGACATCATTTATAAAGGAATCTTGAAGACTTTGTAAATTAGTTAAATGAAAAGTTATTGAATTGTGTTTGCTTAATGGTTATTTGGTCCCTTTTTATCACCCATAACAGTTCCAGTTAAGTTATGGAATTCATTTATTTTGATTTAAAAGTCTGCATTTCAGTTCAAAGTGACACATTACATGGATTGTTTTTTTTCTAATTTTATACTTTTATACAGCATTTAACCCTTAAAAACCCATGAAAACCTGTGAGAAAAGTCCATTTTTAAATGACATCTTTATTTGTCCCTTTTAAGAAAAAATATCTCTAAAAGGATACAATTTCTAGAGATATTTACCATTAATAACCATGTGATATGTCATAGTTCTTATTCTATAATCTTCTGCTTTCTGGTGTCCGTTAAGGAGCAAAAGACAAAAATCAGATTGTGCTCTACAGAATTTTGAGCAAGGTTTATAGTTTAAAATTATGCAAAATGTCTGAGAAACTAAATGTATCAAATATGTCGTGGTAGGTTCTTATGGGTTCAGCAACAAAAAAAAATCAACCTCACATCACCATACAGTTGCATCCTGGTCACCAGCCTGTGAAGGTCTTTTGAAAACCCCCAGCTGGGACAAGACCTAAAGAGAGACCCAGGACATGCTGGAGGGATTTTCTATCGCTTTTGGCTTGAGACCCCTCAGCGTTCCCCTGGAGAGTGCTATTGGGGAGAGGGCCTCTGCTGTCTCATCTCAGATAATTGAAAGAAAATAGATCATTAGATGGATAAACATATAGAATAAAATTGATACATCAAAATATGTGGAAAAAAATCCAGATGGAACTAGTGAAGCTTTATACACCCCCCTAAAAAGAGAAGAGTGACAGATGTTTACTGATGCTCCCAGCAGCCAGTTGTTGGCATGGTGCATAAGAGCCCGTTAATAGAAGTTTCTGCACAGATGTCATGAAAAGAAAACCAAGCTACAAAGATCAAAGCTGTGTTTTTTTTTTTTTTTTTGTTTTTTTTTTTTTTGCCAGGGTGTGAACATCTTTAGCTGTAATGTTGGGAGATTTTTTTAAGTGTGACTGCAGGAGGATTGTTTCACTCTTCAAGTGAGCCTCATCTGGTCATTAAAGGAAAAGCCAGTGTTTTTATATCCCCGAACTTGGAGTGTGGGGGATATTATGGTTTCATCACGATCGCCGCTACCAGAGATCTTTCATGTGAGCACGATAACTCGAACAATTTGGACAATTGGATTTTGATACTCTGTGTACCTGTTTAGGTCCCCAAGGGGACGATCTGAATCGAATTTCACCATTTTGGATTTTTGGGATTTTATCCTCACTAGATGGGGCTTTATGCACAAAAAATCCGATTTTTGTCTATATTTTTTTTGTCCTGAACTAATGGTCTTATTGACCTAAAGTCAAGTGCCAATAAAAGGTCATGACCTCAGGATGCATCCTGTCCTGGTGTCATACCGGGCTGGTTCAAAGTTTCAACACCAGGTGGAGCTTTGTGACTTGTGTGGCTTTTTATTGTATTGTTTATATTCGAGGATTGGGGAATTGAAGAGTAGGATATAACCCTAGCCGTCACTTCTGATGGCATATGCCTTGTTGGACTTTGATCTCTGAGGTTGTCAGTAACGACCCAATGCATCACTACAGAAACTATAACAGGTGACCGTCCCCACTCACTTTCTATGTCATTCTGGAAGTATTTGGTATATATTTTTGTAGAATATCAAAACTATATTGTCTCAATTTACTGGTTTTCTTGGCTGACAAGAATTTTCTCTTAACTTTTGATTGAATTACTATTTGAACACAAGATTTAATTTGTTTTTTAATGAACAGTAATTGTAAGATTACATTAATCTAAGACAGTAAATAATGTTGAAGATCAGCTATGTCGCAGACAATCTCTGAAATTTATGTGTCTATACTGCGGTGTGATGAGTGGAGGCCCCAATGCTCCTTTCTATCAACACTAATTTTGTCCCACTTGCAAATCCATCTCAGTGCCCCAGGCAGTGTAACTCTCATCTGTCTCATATTGGAGTCTTTATCTTCAGTTGAAATAGGTTGAACTGAGGAAAGTCCCAGAAGACAACAAGATAGAAGAATATGGAGCAGTTTCACACATCTAAAAATAAAACATTTGACAGGATCCTCTGCTTGCGTCAGACTCCCTCATGGCTCAACCCTCTAAAAAACACCCTCACACACCCTTTGAGATGCGGTTGTGTAATATAGCTGCTATGTTTAGTGCGCTCACACCCACAAGCACACATGGAAAAATCACACCTTGTCACAATATTGAATGTGGTGGTCTCTTGTAGCCCCAGAGATGAGAACACGCAATGTTTCAACTCCAGTAGAAATAATACACTTCATCGCAGCATAGATTTAGCAACACATACTTTTTCACAGTCATCTTATTACCTCATGTAAGTTGCACGGATGTGGGCTTTGCTGAGAGACTTGCTCCTGGTTGGGCTGAGATTCCAAAGTCTGTTAAAGGGAAAAAGTTCAAGTCTTGTAAGGCAAAGTGACTGCAAGACTTTCCATGAAAATTCCATCTTCTGCAAACGTGTTCAGTGTGCCGTGAACTAACTCAAGATTACTTTGAATAACAAACTTCAATGTTATATTCTTTGACAGGCTAAGTATCCAATTAGGATATAATGAATTTGAATGCATGAATAAATACATTTCTGTGGCACAAATCTTTTCTGTCTGTATTTGTAGGACATCCAGGCTGAGATTGATGCCCACAATGACATCTATAAGAGTGTGGACATGAACAAATCGAAGATGGTCAAAGCACTGGGTAGTTCAGAGGAAGCTGTGCACCTGCAGCACAGACTGGATGACATGAACCAGCGGTGGAGCGACCTGAAGGCCAAATCAGCCAATATCCGGTTAGTTATTGTGTCCTTTAATAACCACTCTTTAGTTGCGTCTGACTGCAGTTATTTTTATTTTGCTCTTGCTAATCAAACCTCTGGAATAAAACTATTTTGGCTGTATCGTGATATTGGTTTAAGAAGATCCTTCTCTTTGGTTGTCTGTCAGTTAATTGTGTTTCACATCTTTTCTAGAGAAACTGAGGATCTCAATAATAATAATAGCATATTATTCCCTGCACATTGGATATTGTTCTGACATTTAAACTTACTGCTATACTTTGTGTGATAGTTTGGTATGCAGGAAATATATGTCAAAGAAAACAACATTCAGTGGGTTTTATTTCCAGAGGCAACACATTTTTGCTTCTCTATTGCTCTTGTTGATGGTGTCATTGTATCTGAAACCAAATTAATCGTTGACCCTAAGCTCCAGTTTTTCTGTTGCCCTGTAGAAATTTAACTAGTTGTAATAAAACAAAACATATTTGGATGTATTTGAAGGGCAAGTTGCTTTGCACTAATGCAACAACCCTGTGAAACACAAATATCAAATAAAACTGGATATCAGGCCTGTAACTTGATACTGACACCAAAGAAAACATTTAATAGCAGAACTGATTACAAGATCAAATCATTTTAAATTTGTTCGGATTAATATAGTCTCAAATTGTCTTGTTCACGCATTTGGGTTCATTACAGTGAGGTAAGTACATGAAGTTCAGTTAATACATTAAATAGTGTTTCTTTGAATTATCATAATTACTACGAAGGGCAACAGCCAGCTGTTCGATCCTGAGCCACGTCAGTCTGAGCTCGTTCCTATCACATCGACAGCAGATGATGCGATGGTGGCAGCGATGACCAAACCCTAGAGCGTCAGATTGCTGATATGTAGAGGGCTCAGTGTCAGAGTAGCACCGTGTACACCTTGTGTGTGATGCACGCAGTGTTTACATTGTGTGACACGCGCAATGTTTACAAAGCAAACAACGCTGTCCATGGTGCTACTCGGACCCTGAACCATCTACTGTACATGCACGTATGGATAC
>JBAMHX010000025.1:13079958-13090512 GCA_037177515.1 Pseudomugil tenellus | reverse complement strand
GGAAAAAGCCGTTAGTTTTTAGCGAAAAAAAGTGGGGGGGTGGGTTCTTGTGGGGGGGGGTTTTGGGTCCCCCCCCCCCCCCAGCCCCCCATTCTACTTTTCTTATCTCTGCTCCCCTTTTTTCCTTGCTCAATCACCCCACGTTTAGTTTCTATCTCTCAATGTCTCCAATTCTGAGCTAGCTACCTATTATGTCTCCGACATGTGAAATTGGAGGAAATCATTGGAACGGAGCAGACCATTTATTAGCAGGGATGATGTAATTTCTGTTGAGCAGGGAGCTCCATGTCAGCATGACGGTAGATTTGTGTGCAGGAGCCTGTGTGAAATTATCACTCCACCGTTACACAATGGACTTTAAAAGGAATTTACTCTGTTAAATGATTGGAGCTGCTTTGTTTTTTACTTCTTGTATCTTTAAATGCCAAACTAATTAGTGCTAGCGCATCAAGACAATCTATTCCCAGCTTCTTTGTTTTTTGTTTTTTTTTTAACCATGAAGCACTGAAGCCAGTTCAGTCAGTGTTGTGTGTTGGCTTTGCCTTTTTTGCTCCACTTATCTATTTGATAAGTCTGAAAAATGTGAGACTTTATCAAAGTGATTTTCCGATCTAATCAACTCGCTTCGCAGCGTCTGAAACTACATTCCCTGTTCATTAAGCAGCCTTACACTCCGATGGGCAAAGAAATGCCAAGTGGGAGGGGTCACATACATTAAAGCAAGAATAATTATTCCATTACATGCCAACGTCAATGTACTTTCATCAGCTGCTGTGCGTCATGACGAGGCTGACATCTTGACATTAGATTGGAGCGTTTGTCAGATTAGTGAATGTTCATAATCTGCTCCTCTGTATTGTAGGTGCTGTAAACTATATTCATATGAATAACTGGATCTTTGTATGTATGTGGTTATTTTATTCTAGTCACAGCTTCTCTTCAAGTGAAGAGGTTATGTTCCAAGAGGTTTCGATTACTTGCTTTATTCTGTGCATTGCTTGGCTAATTTCACACATATCTGGTGGAAATGCCTGGTTTGACACTGTGCTCTTGATTCGACATGTCACTGCTTTATCACATCGTTCCCTGTTGCTGGCGCCCTGAGCAAAGCTGCTCTTTATGTTGGTATCTAACCGATTACATTTCCTTTTTAATAAGCAAAGACTGGGCATGTAAATGGTTCATCTTGCAGCCATCACATAATTGTGTTATTAACTTAGTCAATAAGCTGAGCATAAACACCTGCTCTTGCACATGAGTGTGATTAATAAGCGGAATGATGACAGTAATAAAAGTCAGAGGATTTAAGCAGAACTTCATTAGTATAAATATTTTAGTTTCAAAAGGCACTAAGTTTATTTGGAGTCTGCTGGGACTGAAAAGACAAAGTCTTTAGAGTGAACTATGTCCAAAAAGCCTTAATTATACATCCCAAACTGTTTAAGAAGAAATGCAGTCTTTCTTCAGTCTCTGCTAAAACATAGCTGCTTCTGGCTGGATTTACACCTATTGAAACTTGTCTAACATTCCAATATGTGTTTCCTTTTCAGGTACTGTGCTCTGAACTGAAGGAACGTGAGCACTTGGTAGTCAGTACTCTGGACCAAGCCAGGATGTTCCTTGCTGACCAACCTATTGAGGGACCTGGAGAGCCTCGCAAAAACCTGCAGCCAAAGACTGGTTCGTTCTATTCTCATGAAAATATCTGTACATGTGCATTAAATACATTTAAAGAAAATCCCAACGCCAGCTGCCCTCCTGAGACGCAGGGTATGCCCCCAACCAGTGGTAGACAACTCCGGTCCTAGAGAGCCGCACTCCTGCATCACACCTGACTCAAATCAATGGGTAATTAGCAGACTAATGCAGAGTTTGATGTTAAACTCTGCACAACTCTGCTAATTAAGTCTGATGAGAGTCAGGTGTGTTGCAGCAGGGAAACTCCCAACGCTTGCAGGAGTGCAGCTCCCTAGGACCGGAGTTGTCTACCCCTGGTCTAGATGGTTCACTAGGCGTTTTTGGTTCTTGTAAGTGTTTTACCATCTGTTCTAAAAGTAGGAAGTCTAAGTACAGAGACAGTAGGTCTCAGGACTCTCAACATGCAAAAAAATCTCAGCGTTCATTTAAAGCAAGATGAAAGAATATAAGATAATGTCTTCAGAAAAATGAAAATAAATCCATCTGCTTTCTACTTAATATCAAATTAAACATAATACGCAGGCAGTATAAGCTTATGCTCTAAACACTACTTTTAATATATGTTGTACATATTGTTATGCAGTTTATACCTGGCATAGTCTACGTATTTAATTACTTTTGTGTTATCTCTTAGTTGTGACATACTAGTCTTTTAAATGAGTAAATTAGTTGTCAGTTTGTGTTTAATTCTATTTTGTTATCTGGTTTGTACCAGACATCCCATTGGGCAGATAAACTATGGCTTTTACTCAGTCTCCCTTCCACGTACCTGCACCATTTACACCATTAGAAAGCTAAGATTCTTGAGATTTGATTTATAAACACCAGGTTACAGGCTCCAGGCTACAGTAATAACAGCAGAATCGGTAAATGCTTATTTCAAATCAATCCCAAATGCAACTAATCTTTTAAGTCATTTTATATGAAATTAGCAATTGCTACACAAACAATCCTGTTACATCACCAACTCTCAAGTAAAAATAGTGTAGTGAGATAATTGCTCCACAATATGTCTTTTCTATGTAAAAAAGCATTTTGGGTAAAAATCGTAGGATTTTAAGGGATTAATTGTTGGATGAATAATAACAATATAATTAAAGTGATCTGGCTGAGTTTTATGACCCACCAGGTGTGTGACACCCTGTGTTTCTTTACAGTTTGCTTTGTTTGGGGCAGTTTGGGGTTATATCCTTTATAACAGTTCATGGATATGAAGGCTAGACCAACATACCATGATCAGTTCAAGGTATTGCTTTCACTCTACTGCCAGATTTCATATGTCTTTGTTGCACAAAGATAAAAAAAAACAGACTTTGTTTGCAGAACATTAATGGTGCATAAAGTTCTCTGGAGATTAAAAGTGGGATGGCATCGCACAGTAGTGAATGACCAAGCTAAGGAGGCGCTAGGCTGCTGTGGCAGTACATCCTTCCATATAAATTGCTAAATTGATTGTATGTCCTTCTCATTAGACTCCAGTCATTAAGTCCTTTAACACCAAACAAGAGGCAATAGAAAAAAAAAAACTGTGACAAGTTTTTATTATGGGTACAACTGTATGTTAAACACAACTGTTCATCCCACAAATGCATTTTCTCGCTAATGTGGCACCATTAAAAAGAAAAATAAAGCCGTTTTTAAACAGTACGTGATTTATTGCCACAAAGAATTGTTGCAATAAAGCAGTAATTCACACAAATTTCTGTACATTTTCTCCCCAAGTTCAAGTACGTTAGCCCAGTTTTCCGTTAAGTGGCCTTGAAATGCTGCTCAATGAACCCTGAGTTGGTAATAATATTGCACAATGGAGTAGCCAAGAATTAAACATGAACAAGCTCATTCGGCATTCCCTCTTTGTCTTGGTCTCTGCTAGGAAGTGTTGATTAAGTCAGCACATTTCCGTTCAAACCAAACCCTACTGTGTAAATAATTAAACCAACCCAAGGGGGCTGAGTTGGGGAGTGGCGAGACTTCAGATCAAAGACCAATAAGCTTGTTGTCTGTGGTCTTTGATGCAAATATGAAAGTATCATCGTATTGAATAAATAGTTAAAAAACTGATTACAGACTTTGTTGTGCCATCAGGAGTGGCTGAAATTCTTTTGAGTGACACTGCTGTCACTGATTTTAATGCAGGACAATTAATTAGACTCATTGCTAAAATCTCACATTCTTCATAACAGAAGATGGAAGACAAGCGTTGCATGTTTAACTTGCAGTGTGAAAAATTACCTGCAGATAAGTCCTCACTTGTCAGCGAGGCAGCTGAGGAAATCGAAGAATACAAAAAGAGCTGCAACAAGTACAGATGAGTTTTCAGACTCTACACCAGAGATAAGACCTTTGAACTTATAAAGGTTACTCATCTTTCTATGCAGCTTAAATGGGTATTTAGGGAGTAGTTCCTTCTGCCTGTTCTTGTATCTGACGCGTCCTCTGATCTGTAGCAATTAACCTGTCCATGCACCTTTTCTGCTGTGTCTCAACTTTTCCCTCTTCTTATTTGAAGACTTTTGTTTAAGCTGCTGTCGATTGTGATGTTAGCATGTTTCCTCTTTTAAAAGATCTAATAAAAGGCCAAATACATAGTAGAAAACAGACAGTGGTGAGTTTGTCATTCTACATGCTGGTGTAGTTGTTCATGCGCATAAACACAGGACATTTTCGGCAGAAAGACTGGACAATTTGGTCCTGTCTTTTTCCACAGTTGCTGTTCACACAAAGCAGCTGTGAGCAGCAGGAGGCTATCTGCTGGAGATGTACTGTCACAGCTGGAAATATGAGCGAGGAGATGAGGGGGAATGGCTGTCTAGAGTTTGCAGGAGGCGGCATGAGATACAGAAATTAGGTTGTTCAAGTTGATGAGTTTTCTTTACATAGAAAATAGCAGATGAAACTTCAAATAGTGTTGACGTGTGTATCCACAACAGGGGGCACGAATATATTGCTTTTCTGCTCTATTTACTTTTAGACACTTTTTTTTTTCTTTTTTTTTTTTTTTATAAAAACGCTGCCGTAAAAGAGCAACTTTTTATTTAAATAATGCTCTATACAAATACATACACAACACTGTGCTTTAAAAGTTAACTGAAATGAACATTTATCCTTAATTGCTCCAGACCTTACCCCAGAGGAGAAGGCCCAGGGGCTGGCCCGAGCGATCCGCAAGCAGACTGGTGAGGTGAAAGAGCGGTGGGAGCGTCTGAAGGGGCATGTGGGTGGCTGGCAGAGTCAGGTGGAGCGAGCTTTGGAGCGACTCCAGGACCTTCAGAGCTCCATGGATCAGCTTGACTTGCGGCTAACGCAGGCAGAAGAGGTCAAAGCTACCTGGCAACCGGTGGGAGATCTGCTGATCGACTCCCTCCAAGACCACATCGATAAAACAATCGTGAGTTAAAGCAGTTTGTTAGTAAGATGTTGAAATTATACGTTCCTTTTTTACACAGTTATGACAGGATCAATTCAATTAATTGCATATTTATCTTTTTACTGTATTTATTGATCCCTATAATTTATAAATGCTGCATCTAATTGATATTTTTCCAAATAGGTTCAGCTAAAAAAACAATAACTTTGGCTAACAGGCAGGAAAATGGGTAAAATTGGAAAAGAAATTAGCCAAATGCCACAGGTTGCATTAGAAAACATAACTTCCATCTCTCACTGCAAACTTCACATGTTTTGTATGAACCATCGGACCAGCTATATTTCTTAATTTCCACATCAGATAAAACAGCCGACTATAGAAACACTCAACCCATATTTTTGCAAACTCACAGTTACAGACATTAATGTGATATTGAGATCTGCTGTGGAGACATTTAATGGTTAAATGAAAACATAAACAGTGTTAGAACAAAGTCTTTGTAAAGGTACTTTCACCATAGTAACATAAATCTATCTGTCCAGACCCTCAGAGAGGAGGTTGCTCCATTACGTCAGGATGTTCGGATTGTGAATGAGCTTTGTGCAGACCTCACACCACTGGACATCCAGCTGTCATCCACTGCCTCCAGACAACTGGACCAACTCAACATGAGATGGAAAATTCTGCAGGTTGGTGAAATCATCCTTGTAAAGTGTTTTTATTTTTCTTTCATACTCAACATTTTGCCCACGCTGCACTTTGATGTCCTTTTCCTCATTGTGTGTCTCTCCTACTTTGCTTTTGTTCATATAATTTATCTGTCTCCAGCTTTAAGGCAGTTTTAGACAAATACACAGGACAGTGTACCGTAGCTCTCTACCTGTATGTCTGTTTTATTTGAGCTCAGCTCTGCTTTTAATGCAGCCCTCTATCACCACACATCAGTGGATGATCCTCTCACACCACACCAGTCACATTCTTGGCTCTTTGCTAGCTTGATGATGCTGGTCTGATCATCCACTGCGAGGCATTCCTTAGTTTGAAGCATGTCTCTGCCCTGGAGGGAAATCTGTCATTTTACAAATCATCACAGGAAGAGAGAAGACAGGAGGAGATTGTTGGTGAATTAGGAAATGAAATACTTTGTTTTTCTTGCAGCAGTACCTGAGCATAAAGTCAAACATCTAATGTGTTCATTCCGACTGGTTCTATCACATCTTTAAATTGGTTGCCGGAGATGGATACAAACAAATCCCAAGTATTTGCCTCTTTATGAGCTACTTCTAACAGATGCATGTTGTGTCCAATGTTAGAAAGGCTAAAAGTGAGTCTGAACACCACTGGTTAGAAGGAAACCAGTGAACTAGATTTCAAAGATGTTTTTGCCACACAACAGTGTCACTGTGGATAAATTAGCCAAACATGGGTTAAAAAAACACCAATTAAACTTTAACAGCTGAAGTTAAAAAAACTAAAAGATAAATTGCCCTCTTTCATTTGATAATACTGATGGGAAGAACTGTGTAGCTGAGCTGTAACAGGCCTGTGATATTTCCCATGTTTTGTACAGACACCAAGTTAATGGTCTTTTTTCCAAGAGGGTGACCAGAACTCAAAGAGGAGGACTGAATTTTAAAGACATGTTTGCAGTCTGCAGGAAGACAACAGCTTCAATACTTAAACAGTTCTGTGAGGTTTCATGACCTGCTTTTTATATTCAGATATCTGTCTTACTGTGGGACATTAGGCATAAATGTTATTATAGGTCATTGCTGCATCACCAGGATCCCTGTGTGGACATAAGTGATCCAACTGTAACAATCTCCTCTCAGTGATGCGGACTGCCACTTGTGTGCTTCATTAAAAAAAGAGAAAGCAGATCAAACACACAGTTGTGTACAGCAGGACTTGGATGCACTGCCCAAGAGATCAATACCCAGCTGTCAGAGGAGTGATTCAGAAGTCATCTGAACAGAGCTTCATGTTTGATCTGCAGCAGGTGTTCTGAAGTTTTTTTTCCACCTTATTTTGTGCTTATTTTTGCATTTTGTCAATAACAATAATTATAAAAAATAGTCCCAAGGAGCACACGTATTAGAACAAGATAAATTGCAGTGTGTAAGAAATCACTCCTACTAATAAGGTTGGTGAAACATATTTTAATGTTTAAGCAATTAAATTAAGACAATATTCATACTTGCTTTTTATGTATTTATGCAAGACAAAAATAAACAAACGGTAAATTAAAAAAAAGCCAAAAACCAACCCTAAAGTGTGCAAGTTACTTAATCTCCTTTGTTTGGTCAGTACTATGCTGACATGTGAAACTGAATTCACATCATGGTACTTGAATTATTCCTGACCCCACAATATTTAGGATTAATCAAAAGCCTTGTTGGCTCACTGAAAGACTCAGCACTTAGCTGAATCATGCAACCTGAGTCAGTGATGCATAGCAAACAAATCGGTTTCCTTAAATCTTTATTACCTGCTAATTCCTTTAAGATATGATACTGTATAATTCCTTACCTCCAATGAGAAAAAGTTTCTAGAGTTGGCCTTTTACAGAAATTCCACTTATATTGTTATTGCAGTGAAATTGAATTCATCTCATCCATGACACCAAGTTCATCTACTGTGAAGCTCTGTCTCAGCTCTCTCTTCTCTTCTGTGTGTGGTCATTTTACAGGTGGCAGTGGAAGACAGACTGAAACTCCTTCAGGAAGCGCACAGAGACTTTGGCCCCTCCTCCCAACATTTCCTCTCCAGTGAGTACAATTACTTCTCCTTGGAAAGAAGAATTATCGGGCCCCTGGGTTTGTTTCCACTCTGTTACAGTTCCACACCCTCCATCTTCGGCTCTACTGTAACGCTTCACAGTCGCATACCTTTGGCAGATATCTTCGCACGCGTGCAGCCTGCACATGAGGCACTCTGCTCTCAGAATAATTTGAAGCGTAATTAGAGCTTTACTCCTTCCTCTTAGTCCCCTTTTGGAGAGCTCATTAGCAGAACAGAGAGCATTCAAGACGAAGCTTCAGAGAGATGACAAATTCAGAAACTTTAAACAGCCAATCTCATCCTTTCCACATCTCTCTTTTCTCATTTTTTATAATCATAAAGCCATCAGTGTTTGACCTGCTCCGCCTGATTTACTTTACTAGCTGTCGGGTCAAAATGGTTGATGTGTGATTTAGAGCAGGTGGCCGGCCACCAAGCTGAGTCATCGAAAGACGTGAATTAACTAAGCAAGCACAGCGGAGCGCTCAGCAACTCCACCATACAAAACACCACTTTTCTTTCATCTTTCTGGCATTATGACACTATCTCCTCCATCACAAATTCACTGTCATTCCACCAGTAGCTTAATATTCCCTCAGGGATCAATAAAGCAGTGCGTTCTTATCTCACCCTATCCATCTCATATATCCCCCAATCTCACTTAATCTCTTTCTTTTACTGTCTTCTCATCTCTCCATTTGAGTGTAGAGCTGTAGCATGCAGGAGAAAAAGTGGGAGGCCAATAAATCAAGCAACATGTCTGCTGCTATTTGCTCTGCAGAGCTTCTAGAGTATTTTAGGATGCATCACATTTTCATAATCAAGACTTCTCCTCTCCAATCTGTCTTCCTTTGTGAGCACAAAGATCAGCCTCAACTAATAAAGTTCTTACTGTCTTTTTTTCTACACTTATTCTGTTATTCATTTTCCACTTGCATGCCTTAATGAATAATATTCCTTCCTCCCAATGAAGCAATATTCATTTACTTTATTCACTCAATCTCATGCCCAGTAAGGGTCTGACATATTTAGTTGGGCTGTTATTATCAATATTTTAGATGCAGGAAGTCAAGCTTCAAACACTAAATTGCCAATTGGATTACTATGGCAAATAAAGTATTTATTAAGGATCGAGATTCAGTTTTAACTGCTTCTTGAATTTTTATGTCTCCTTTCTTTTCTCTTTGTCTACAGCATCTGTGCAGCTCCCGTGGCAACGTGCAGTTTCTCAGAATAAGGTTCCATATTACATAAAGTAAGTAATGAGAAATTGCTGCAGTAGCGCTCTGTGATTTTAACTGTGTACATATCTCTCTGTGTACTAGTTGTTGTTTTTATTATGCAGCAGTAAGCAGATTAGGGCTTCTCGATTATGGCAAAACTTATAATCACGATTATTTTGACAGAAATTGAGATCTCGATTATTTAACACAATTATCCATTAACTTTAATAATATGAATTTATTTCCCAGCCGTTAAGTTCCCGCCACACTTAACTGCTGGAATAAAAGCCTTCTGGAAAGGCTAGAAATGTCCCGAGCTCAGCTTAGTTCATCCAAACATTATGCTACAGTTAGCAATTTACCGCATCAATTGTTGTTGTGAGGTTCTTTAAATATTCCACAAAGTGCCAACGCTGTTCTAAAGATTAACAGGTGCCTCCCAGATAGTCAATGTGATGCTGGTCCTGCTTGTGGCTGAGTTCTGAGATCTTTCAGTTGAAACAGGCAACTCGCTTAAATTGATACTGAAAACACGAATTGCGAAGGTGCAAATAATTGAACTATTTTATTTTTATGATTGCTGAAAACCCAGATTGTAATTGAGATTGAAATTTGATTGCACAGCCCTAAAGCAGATGAGTCTTTTGTTATAATAATATACTTTTTAAATGTTTAATATGATTTTAATTCCACATTTCATAAGACTGGTTGGTTCAAATTTGTGTTTGATTCTTTGTAAAAATTTTAATTAGAGAATTACAGCAACATAGGCTTTAGGAAGACAGTTTAGCTTTGTTTTTCTGAAATATTATATTTGGGGTATTTTTGCTCCTGGTCTTGATTTACTATATTACTGCTAATAATACTGTACATCTTAAAATATTTTTGCACCAGTACATTTTATCTAGAATGTGGAAAGGAAGTGGTGACATTAAAATAAAATGATTTGTGGACCCCCCCCCCCCCACACACACACACGCACACAAAAAAAGAAAAAAAATCTGAAAAAGAAGTTAGAGCAAGCAAGCACAACAAAGTGACAAGGTTTACAGTTATGGTGGTAAAATAAGCTAAATTTGAGCAGTGTTATTCAGCTTGTAACTTGTAAAAGCCAGTAAAGTGTCATCTGTGAGAAAGCAAATTCCTTAAAAAGTTCAGGGTACTTGTTGGTTTTGTTCAAATGTCATCCTGTAAAAACTTGAGATCAGTCGCTGCTTGTTTTGCTGCATAGTTGTGATACCTTCTGGGGACATTTGGAGAAACCTTTTTGTTAAGGAAAAAAGCAACTAATTAGAAAATTCCTGGAGACTTGACATTGCATTCACTGTATTAAAACTTAGACTTATTTAGCAGAAAGCTATGAGACACAACGCATCTGTCGAGATACAGAAGAAGAAAATGTAATACAAAAGCATTGAAGTGTCAATAAAGTAGAAAGAAAATGCATACACACACACACACACACACACACACACACAAGATCGG
>JBAMHX010000025.1:13063926-13074604 GCA_037177515.1 Pseudomugil tenellus | reverse complement strand
ATATAAACCCTTCCAGAAAACTTCTCAAAACATTCCACATAGATTTGAGTGGGACTTCTGACAACAAGGTACCTTCATGAAATATACACCCAGGCACACAAACACAAGAGCCTCAACACAGTCACTGCACCTCAAACAGATACACTGACTGACAGCCGCAGGTTGAGAGAAGCCAGATACTTTGCTGTGCTGTGCATGTGAAGTCAGCCAGGTTTGATGGGAAGTGTCTTATTTGATTTATTTTCATTTGGTTAATGTTGTGTGTTGTTTGGACACATGTGTAGGCTAAGTTCATAATGCAGAGATACAACAAAAAATGTTTCCAATAAACTCATTTACAGTGTTAACAAGACACCAAATGATGTATGAAGTGTTGTTAAGCAGCAGCTTCGGTATTCTGTTGATTTGTTTGTGCTTGTGTGCATTTTTCTTTTGTGACAAGCCTTAAAGGTATTGAATAATCTTCATTGCTTCCGTCCTGTTTAGCCATTGTGTTTATTATTTATTTATTTATTTAGCTTTTTCTAACTTTTGTCTTATTGTTGTTTTCAGCCACCAGACACAGACTACCTGCTGGGACCATCCAAAGATGACAGAGCTCTACCAATCACTAGGTATAAAACATCATATTACATATAATGACTTCCGTTTCTGTCTTACCTCACACAATGTTTCTCAGAGACTTGGTGAATACCGATTCACAGAAACTGGAGAAAAATAAAACTGCTACTTTGACCTAGTCATATTATCTATCATTTCCTGCCCTTGTTAGGGCAATATATGTTGTACAGCTGAAGAACACATAGGCTGCTTATGTTATTCTTCACTCTGAGCTGCTGGAGAACCCTTTTCGATAGTTGCTTCTCATCACCTTGATATAGACTTGAGAGCAGAGGGCAAGCAATTTCTGATTTTCTGGCGGATGGGCGTAAGCATTCACTCAATATGTGTAATAAAAAGCACCATGTCATTTCCATCTAGTTTGATTTATTGAAAGAACATCAAACATAAAAACACAAGAGCATGTTGGAGTTTGCTCTTTCACTCATTTTGTACACAAGATGTGTGCGTATGCAAAACTGTGCGTGGCACTAATGCTGAACAAATACCATACTGGTTTTCTACCTCTTGAGGTTTATTGGCTTCTCAAAGCCACTGACAGACAATCTAAAATGAAACAAACTGATGCCAACAAAGCAAAAAGCAGGGCTATAAAAATACATCAAAGCACTGAAGGGAAACTGTAAAATGACGACCGGGGCATCTTCGAGTAAAGAAACCATTGGTTTATGAGGTACAGAAGTGACAGGGCACTGTTACGCTCAGCAGCTTTGCAAATGACACAAAAGACCAGTGGGAAGTTGTACCTGCAACCTCATGACACACAACAGTATACTTATAAAGCAGAGTAAGGATAAATCAGTTTTTTTCAAACCAGACGTCAAACAAAGACTAAAGATTAGGCACAATCTGATAGAAGTGGATATGGAATACAGTCAGTCTAAACAGATCTGCTTCTACAAAAACACATCCCAAAATCTACTTAGTGCTATTAACAAATGCACAACAAATGCATTGAAACACACAGTCCCTTCACTTCAGTTACAGTGGCTCTTTATTAGATATATTTTAGCTGTCAAAACAGCCTAAAAATCTCAAATATTAAATTGTTTTGTAGAGATTAGTGGCTGAACATTCCTAAGTCACAAGTAGAACTTCTAATTAGCTGCAAAAAGCATTTGAAAGCAGTGATATCTGCCAAAAAGGCAATTTACCATCCCTGGTTTTTTTTAAGTCAATGATTTAAATATAAAGAAAAACCTAATTTTGACATGCTTCAGGGGATTTATTTACATTTTTCTACTTCATAGATCAACAAGATGAACATGGAGGTGTGAAAACCTGCATGCAAATATACATGTTTTTTTTTTTAATTTGTTTGTGTGTATTAAACTCTTCACAAAGACTGACAGTCCTACTCTGTGTCCATGTGCATGTCTGTGTCCCTGTGAAGTGGCCAGTGTGACTGTTCTTTAATGAGCAGCCTGATTAGTAATAACTTGTGGAACTTTGGGAGTTTTTGCTGTAGGGCAGCAGCTCAACAAATAGCAGCGAGCTCCTCAGAGACGAAACTCACTGACCTAATTACAGAGTCCACATTAGCACCTCTTCCTCTTAGATGTCTCCATAGACAATAACAGAAGTTCAGTGAAGAGCCTGGGCCTGCTTGTGTTTCCCTGCTGGCAGATTTCCTTTGCACTGTGTTTTCTGATCTCCCGCCTCCATTTTTCTCATCACCTATTTACCTTTCATCTCTCTGTCTCTTTTCCTTCCGGAAGCGGACTTGAACAATGTGAGATTCTCTGCATACCGAACAGCCATGAAGATTCGCAGGCTACAGAAAGCTCTGTGCCGTAAGTAAAACACACACATGCACGTGTTTAATGTGTATACGGTCAGCTTTTGATGTTGAGAGGATGCAGTAATGACTTGAAATGTTGCCAGATGCTGTGCCAGAACAACCTAAAGGCCAAAATATATTTTGGTTCTAAAATAACTCTCTGCTGCATGAATGTGTGTGTGTGTGTGTGTTAGTGGGTGATCATATCCACACACAGTAACAGCTGGTGCTGGTGTTAAGCTTCATTCTGTGTGCACACCTGGGATTTTCTTTTTTAGGCTGTTTTTACGTTTTTTATTTTAAGCACAAGAGCTGCTGTTTGCTCCTTTAAAATAGAGACTTTGATAGAGGTGGCTATTACCTACAGTTTCAGAAATGTCGCACACACACAAACACACACACACACTGCAGGTGCATGTAGACTTACCATGTGAGGTTTTAGCCAGCTTGGCTGCAGATACTTAGAATTAACACAGTGTAATAATGGTGACAAATGCTAACTACTATGCAACTGTTCACATTAATGTAACAAAACAATCCGAGTCGGCACCGTTCGGTTACATCCTGATGCTTGTTCAGAGTATTTCTGTTTGTGTCAAGCTGCAAACATAAAGGTATGTAAGCAGCTATGTAAAACAGTTGCAGATTGTGGATTTTAAAACTTTTTCCTTCTGTTTATTAGTTTATGAGTTTAAATTATTCAGGCATTTCAGTGTGATCACATCAAGCAATCAAAAGTTTTCATATAGCACGTTTTATACAAAGAGCAGCACAAAGTGCTTTATATAATAAAAACTAAATATAAACAGTAAAAAAATTAAAACAAGCCTTCACATATTAAAGCATAAAACTTATCAAATCAAGTACAAAAATACACATCTAATCATTGGTGATTCATATAAAACACTCCCTTCTATCCACCCAGTTCCTTGTCCCAAACCCCACAGACAAGTTCTTGTCCCTTTTATCTGGTTTAATGCAGCTATGAGGAAGCCGTATCTTACGGATGCCAATCATGTCCACATGTGTGTGTCAGTGTAAACATGGGTGGTTTCAATGCAGGACACTGCATTTATTTTCATACATGAGATGAGAACAACCACTGTTGTTGTTAGTCTGAATTTATGTGTACAGAGTCGTATGTCTGAGCAAAAGTGGAGAGAGGACAATACACGTATGATGGATGTATTAGGGCTGGCCCAGGAGGCTGTAGGTAAACAGGCTTGCATGGCATCTCGCTAATGTTCCACTGCCTTTTCCAAATGTTTTGCTTTCTGATGTCTGATGACATTGTTGCCCTGCTGTGCCTGCTCATGTGAGCTTTCCCAGCAAATCTTGTTGACTCTGAAGCAAAATTTGATGTATAAAGGAGGAAAAGGAACAAGAAAAATATTTTGTAAATAAATTGAATCACCGGAAGACCAAGAACTAAACTTTGTTTTGAAAAAGCAGTTCAAATTTAGTATAAAGAAGAAGAAGTTTGTCCCAAACCAACCATGTGCTTGCTTTGTAATAATCAAATGTCATCTTAAAGAAATATGCAAACTTTCATTGTCAAGTCATGAAAATCCCTAGATTAAACACAGACTTTCTTCTGAGTGCTGTTCTCATAAGGTTATTGAAGTCAAGTTGCCATTAACTTGAATTGGGAACAACTCTTGCTTGTCTTGTCGATATGACATAATGAGTAAAATTGCAATGTGCTGTCCACAGATAGCCATGCTGATCTTTTCTTTCCAACCCTTAGCTAAACTGATCAGCTTGCAGCTCTCTGTAGCAGATGAATAAAACCAACTGTAGTATTGATCATCTCATCCACCTTTCAGCAGGGACAGAAATAAATCTGCACAATGTCTTTATTCCTATTTATTCACGTCAGGTTCACTACTCTTGTTTTATTAGACAAGCTTTATTCTATAATGAGCAAAAACTCAACAATGATTAGTTTTTGGTTGTTACTAAACATTCGTGTAAGCAAAGGACAGCTGTAATAAAAATACCAAAGAAGCATAACTAGTCATTTAACCATAATCATGCGTTTTTGTCTATAAAAATGCAGCCAAAACATTACATGTGAAGAAACTACAGCTCTCCCTTTGCTAGTCATTTCAGAGTTCTACTTTAAGTGTTTTGCCATTCTCAGCTCCTTGTTGTTTCAGAGTATATTTGTTGGCCTTCTTTAAAAAAAAAAAAGAAAGTCTTAGCTGTGGTTGATAGCCCAGTAAACAATAAAAAGACATGACCAATAGTTTTCTTTGGCTTATTGTTCAAACTGCCTTTCACTGTTTCTCCTTTGTCACTGTTAATCTTTCTCTGCTCTCTTCCTCTCCTCACTTTCACTTGTTTATTCTCATCATCTGCTGTGACCTGACCGCCCCATCCATCTGCAGTGGACCTGCTGGATCTCAGTGTTGCCCAGAACACTTTTGCGCAGCACAAACTCACCAACAACAGTCAGCTGCTCTCCGTCCCTGACGTCATCAACTGCCTGACATCCATCTACGACGGCTTGGAACAGGAGCACAAAGACCTGGTTAACGTGCCTCTCTGCGTCGACATGTGTCTCAACTGGCTGCTCAATGTTTACGACACGTGCGTATGCCATCTGTTATGGATTCAGGATGGAGATTATGGATCAAGCTACATGCTTTTGTTATTGCCACAGATTTTGCATATGTTGCATGTTGCCACAGACATCCTGGCTTGTTGAAAATCTGAATGATTGATGCAACAAAGTCTTATGATAGAATGATTGGCACCTGAAGCAGTTTCTCATTTGTAGATTGAAATGTGCTACAACTTGCAATTCATTACATGTTTTTACACATAACATGTCAGCGTGGTGTTTACATCAGCGTGTATGCAAATTGCTGTTGCACACAGCGTGTTAAATTTGGAGCATTCACATTTGCAGATATACTCTGCACAAGCCTGAACAGAATTAACATGAATCAATGTTTGTATTATGGCATGTGTGCACAGATGCTGTTAGCTAGCATTCTGACTCGCTTAAATGCTGTTTGTAACCACATGGAAATTTTAATTGGAATCACACCATCTCTCAGAAAGAACACACACAAACAATCAAGACGTCTTTCTCTTTTCAGGCTTAGGATTTTCTCCCACTGCTCTTTCATGCAGAATAAACATAGTGGGTGTAAAGAAGTTTGCACACGAAGAATAACGATGACTAAGTGGCAGCCATGTTCTTCTGTGTGTTTTTCTGTCTGCAGTGGTCGCAGTGGGAAGATTCGCATCCTGTCCATGAAGATTGGATTACTTTCTCTCTCCAAGGGACACTTGGAGGAGAAATACAAATGTAAGTTGAAATGTGTAGGTGAGATATTTGCAGATGTGAATGCACTGTTGTCCCAACCCCCCCAAACCCCACCCCCTGTACACTTTGGTCGGTCCCACTCTTCTTCACCACAGCTGTAATCCCAGCAGTGTTAGTAAAACTTGTAGCAAGAAAAGAAAGTGCTAGAGAACTGGTTGTCTAATTGGATGAGAGACCTCCTACACATTCCCCCCAGTTCATTATTTAATTCTGAATCCTGATTTATTTTTGAGGATTAAGGAGCGTGAATGCTGGTTTGCTTCACTGGGAGGAGACTTGCCAGTCTGGCTTCCTGCTCTGTGTCTCTGCTGCTTTATCTCTCTCTGTCTGTCTTCCTTTGCCGTCACTGCTCACACCACTGTTCATCTGTCTAACAGTTCCACTTTGCCTGTTCTATCTTTCTTATTTTCGCTTCCTTTCCCTGTCTTTCCTTTGCCATTGCATGAACCCTTTCCCCGAGCCTATTCATTCCACTGGCAGTTCTATTTGCTATCAAGTATGGTTGATTGCATTTTTTCCCCTTTACAATTTTAAAAGATTCATTGAATGTCGGTTCTATGCATATACTCTCCATGTTGTATCTAACCCGGTGTTGTATAATGTCACAGCTGTTTGGTGGCTGTTGCATGTCTTATCTAATTGTGCTGCAGAGAGTTAGTGGTTGGAGATATAGTTTATTAATAAGATGTCATTACAGTTATGAAAAAAGTGCCGGTCTCAAACATATTCTTGCTGGTGTTTGCATGTGTGGCACTTATACACACGTAAGAGGAGAACTCACTGCCAAGCTTTATGTAAATCAAAGACAGCTGGAAGCGGAGCAGAAAGACCCGTCACGCTGTCCATTTTCTCCCTCTCTCATTCCGCGGATTACCCTCTTACTACCCCTTTTTGCTGATTTTGTGCATGAGCTATGTTATGCTTCATAACTTTAGCAAAAAAAAAATGTTACCACACCACATGTGTCCCTGGGCTGGCATTGTCAGGCGGTTACAGCTCTGTCAATCTTCACAAAGAATGCAGGAGAGTTGGAGGCAGGGAAGGAGAGATTAGGGGGGGGGGAAGCCTGGAATAGAAGATCTGAGACAGAGAGATTAAAAATGAAAATGTTTCCTCTGTGCTTTCTGCATCCTCCCCTCCACCTTCCACCCACACATACACAGTCCTCAACTCTCCCACTTGGAGCTATACCATTACTCTTTCCCCTTTTACGTCTATTTTTGCCTGTATCTTTTTCTATATCACCCGCTTGCTCTGACTTTGTCCCCTCTCTGCCTCTGTCTCATTTTCTCCCTCTTCATTCTCACTCTGCTTCCCTCCTCCACAGTTCTCTTCAGCCAGGTAGCGTCGGCAGGCGGCACGTGCGACCAGAGACAGCTCGGTCTGCTGCTCCATGAAGCCATCCAGATCCCGAGGCAACTGGGGGAGGTGGCTGCATTTGGAGGTTCTAACATTGAACCCAGCGTCCGCAGCTGCTTCCAGCATGTACGTCAACAAAAAGAACAGTTCATGTACATGTACATCAGATTAATTAAATACAAAGAACACATCAGCGGAAAATTAATCATTCTTTTCTAAAACTGCAAAGTGTACGTAGGGTGAATTACCTTTTGTCCTTCAAAACCAGTAAAGTATGACATATCTGCAGGAAAATAAGGTTGAGCTGGAACGTCTCTTATAAACAGAAAGTTGTAAAACTAAAAAACATCCTTGTTAAATAGTAAGTAAAAGAAACAAAGAAACATCTTAGTTATTCAGTGATCAATATATTTATGAGCTTCTTAAATAAGTTTTTCTGCAGCTCTCCCATTTTGGTTTCTCATACTGGTGAACCAGTTTCAGATTGAGCCGTTGTTTTGCTGGAAACATCTTTTTGCACAAATAGGATGAAAACTTTGCTTCTCCGTATTTCTCCCCACACATAGAAAAAATGTTGGCTCTTGCAGGCCGTTTTTGAGTTTTTAAGGAAGCATGGGAGAGTAAGCTTCTCTTATGTTAGCTTTGTGTGGGTGTAAACAACTTGTCTTGGAATCTTGATCATAACATAACTTAATTGTTTGAAGAAGCTTTCAGTCTCAGATTTTAGGAAGTTAATGTTTGAAATGGATTTAATTTAAACATTTGCATGTAAATCTGCTCAACTTTTTTAGTTGGTTTTTTTTTTTTCATTTTTTTAAGGGTGATAGAAGTAAGATGATACATTAACTCTAACACATAAGTTTGTTTTTGTTTTGTTTCTTTGCGCTTCTTTCCTGACTTTAGCTGCTGCACCTACTTTAAGTTTTGGCTTTAAATATGTTTTGGTGTTGCTCATGTTTAGGATCATCATTTTTCTTAAAGATGGAAATGTGTGGCCTTGGAACATATTTATTGGTCTTCTGGTGCCAACACCTCCTCTTTTTAATACCATCCTTTTATTGCAACTGGACATAGAAACTCCAGTTTTATTTACAAAGATAATTACTGGATTTGTGACACAAACAAATTTTCCATTTACTTGCTCTGACCTTGAATGGTTTTTTGTTATTGTATTTGGTTCTTTCTGCCAGTAAAAGTGTCTTTCATTTGAAAGCAGCTTTGACAGAAGACATATCTATTCCTTATACTCATCTTTATAACTCGGCCTACTGCAAAATTCTCATTTCTCAAAAGCACATCTATGAGCTATATAGAGCCTTGTTGACCAACTTTACTCAGGCTTACTTCTGGATTTTACCAGCATTTAATGATGTCTCCATCCTCCCAGATCCACCATTTTATTCACAGTCACTACTCTGGTTATTGCTCCCATAGTCATTAACAGGAGTCAAACATTACAGTTAAATGCTAAAGATTTTTTTGTTTTTTTTAAATTTCACAGATTTCCTGCACGGCATTTCCAATAAGGCAGTTTTTAAGTTGATCTCATGCTCTGGCTTCTTAATGTCTCAGAAAGCACCACAACCATGGTGATGTTATCGTTAGCATGCTTGAGGACATACACATATGCACTGACAAATTGCTCACAAATTGGAATCATGAATCTCTGTCACCTGTAGTTCAGTTGCTCATTAATCTATCAATCATCCAACCATGTTTGGCAGACATGCCTTATCTCCCACCATTTTCATGTTCATACAGACAAACGAATAAAGCCCTGTGGCAGTTTGCCCTGCCAGTGACAGTGCAGTCACCCACACCACAAGTCTGTGATGAACAAGTCGCACTGCCATAAATTTCACAGCTCCTGTCGTTCTCCTTCATTTTTCCATCCATCCCTCTATAAGTCAGACTGTAATTAATCTGTAAATGCAGTAATTCTGTCATTACAGGGAGGAAGAGGAGGCGAGGATGAAACTAATGTATGTGGAAGGATAGGCCATAATATTGTGCAGGTGAAGGTCAAATAAAAGGGTGGAGGATTTAAAGATGTGCTGTCATCAGAGAGAGGACTATATTAGATATAACCTGGCATGTTAATGACAAGGTTAAAGTCAGCATTTAGAGCAGGAATAAATAGATATATTATTCAGTAAAAGCTTTAAGAGTGTTCGGTTACTGAAAACTGCAAATCGAAACATTAGATTCAATTTCCTAAAGTCCAGGTTAAACAGTTGTTAAGTCACTTTCTGAAGTAACACTTTTTTTTCTAAGCAGTTAATGGATTACCTTCTGCAACTTTCTTTCAGGAAGGCTATTTATTTTTTCTTGATGAGCTAGACAGATGTTGTCCAGCTGTCACCTATCAAAAATATTGAAAATGTGATATTTGAAGATTTGCTCCCCAAACAGTGAACACTCTGGAAATAGTCTCCTATAAAACTGGCATTTATAGCAAAAGCCTGCAAAGTTTTAAATTGTATTTAGTTAAGTGTAATTGTGTGAAAAGCATGGATCTGCTTGAGGGTATGTGGAGATACGCAGGCTTTGGTGCACATGTATCTTAAGTAAATACTTCATAAAACTTCCATCATGTCTGGCTTATGTCTGCTGAATCTTTTGCTATCAGAAGGATGTTACAGATAAGTTAGAAGCAAACCTGTCCAAGCTTACTGCAAAAATTGGAGACCTATTCTGTGTGAAATGGTGTAAAAATTGGATTTTTCCATGTTTTGGTTTTTGATTTTTTTTCTGCAATTAGTGTTGCAAAAACATTATGTAAAAAATACAGCATCCTTATTTTATAGCTGGCAGATGATTGTGGGAGCCAACAGTGAATATTAATTTTAAAAAGTAAATTCCTTATTCTAATTTTTGGAACGTATTCATGTTTGATTTGTTTCCAACGCATAATTTTGTTTTGCGAGGATATGATAATGAGGCGGAGACACGGTGTAGTCGTTCTCTCTTTAAGCACGGGTGTCAGGCTAACACACACATGCTGTTGCCTTTGATAATTCTCTTCTCTTATTGCAAATGTATTTTACCCTTTGCTGCATTTGCTGCCCTTTTTGAGTGCCAGGGATGATGGAAAGGTTGCCTTTCATTTGTGTAGCGGTAAGAACAACCATGTCAAAGCTCATCAACCTGCGTTGGCTTCCGACTCATTATAAGCTGCAGTTGAAAAATATTTTGAGCCACACCGCTGTGGTAATGCTTCGTGACTGGATGCATTTCAAGCAGACTGATTCACCGAAACAAATACTGCAGTTGCACAGAGAAAAAAAAGGAAACTTTTCTTTGGTACTTGAAACAAGAACAGTGCTTGACAAGTTACATAAACACATACACCTCCAAAAGTTTAGAAATGCGGCTAAGAGTAGGAGTTTAGGAGTTTCATGGCTGTTAACTGATAGTACAGCTAGGGGTGTGTAGGACAAGGACAAGGAGGCTGCTAAAATCAGTCAATATTTCTTATAAGATATTCCAGCAATAAAGATGAATAAAGAGCTCATAAAAGTTATTTAGTCTCGGTCCACAACTCAAGGCCGTAACGCGCCTCAGGGACTCGTCACTTTTAT
>JBAMHX010000025.1:13037451-13054556 GCA_037177515.1 Pseudomugil tenellus | reverse complement strand
TGGGTATAGATGGGTTTGGGGGAGGTATGTGGTATATATATATATATATATATATATATATATATATATATATATATATATATTAAAAACTGTTTAGCTAAATAGTGAAAAGCTTTAATGAAGTTCAAGCATCTTTACTTCTGCTGTTCTCTAGTCACTGCTGATTTGTTCAAGCTACCATCTGAAATTGTGTGGATTAGTCAATAAGCCGTGTGAACTTTAATAAGCTTGTTATCCATGTCTGTCATCTGTTGGAGTTGTGCATTTGCCTTTGTGTATATGTGATAGTTGTGTTTGTATAAATCATCTGGAAAGGGATTTTTACCAACCCTCTGGTTGTGCTCTTTGTAATTTGTTTGCTTGCACGGCAGAAATTGCCTCTGCGAGACAAACACCTTTGCTAAGTACCTAATTAGCAGATGCATTTTCTTCCACATAAATGCTTATCCTGATTATATTCACATACTAGACTGTGGAAGTTCATAAAGTCCCTACATGCAACAATAACGCAGACTCTGTCATTTTTCTTTTTTTGTTCTTTTTCCTGTCTCAGACAACATCTGGTGAGGACATGCGGGATTTCACCAAAGTGCTGAAGAACAAATTTCGATCTAAGAAGTATTTTGCCAAGCATCCACGGCTGGGCTACCTACCAGTCCAGACAGTTTTAGAGGGTGACAACCTGGAAACGTAAGTAAATCTGTAATTTTTAAAAGATTGAGCAGTAACAAAAGTGTTGCACATTTGTATAAATTCATCGATTGTTCAGTCTGTCTGCCACTGATCATTACATTTTGTGCTCCAGGTATTTTTTTTATAAAGGTAAATTCTCACACAGGTGTGCAAAGCTTACAAACTAGTGGCTTTGCACTTAACTGGGATTTTACAACAATACACCAATGCGTACACACCAAACCAATGCATGAAGTCTCCCAATCTGCAAAATTAAAGTCACTTACAGAACCTGCATTAAATGGCCGATTGGTTGTCGACTCTGTAACTGCAATTTCAGGCCTTTGTTGTGATTTAGAAGCTGCTATCAAAACAAAAGTAGAGTCAAAGCAAACTCTTCTGGTTGCTCTGTCAGTGTCTGATCCAATCATCAGTTTTAGCTTTAGAGACAATTTTATACGTACTATTACACCAGAGTTTTTACTCTTTCTAATTAAAACTTCTCAAGTCAAACTCCTCTTTAGCCAGTTTGTAAATAATCATTTCAAGCCTTTCAAAAGTTGAAGTAATGTCATTTCCACTTTTTAATTCCACCCACTGCTCTTTTTTTTTTAAAAAAAAAAAAGAGCAAAGGACCACCTACTACCACCTCCTGCTTCTCTTGTGTCATATCAGATAAGATTTTAGATTTCTCACAGCTATCTGTGATAACCTAAAAGAGCTACTACCAGACTGAGGAGGTGAGTCTGCATTTAGCTTTGGATAGATGTTAGTAATCTATTTAAATCTTAATTAGTTATAACTTTTCCAAGATATCATTACCAAAACCTTAAAAAAAACAATGATTGGGGTATGAAAAATTTCTTTCAAATACCTTTAAGTAATTACAAAAAAATGCTACAGAATTATATGAGACTGACATGCAATAAGCTTATTAGCCTGTAAAAGAAATGTTTCATCATTGCAGTGATAGATTTTATACATTTTCTCCTGAAAAATAGTTTATTTAACAAAAGAAGAAGAAAAGCTCTACATGTCTGCCTAATAAAATTGTATTATTGTGATTTTTTTTTGGCAAAATTTAGGTTTCCACATGAAGTGAAATTATGTGCTTCTCAAAGCCAAGGATCATTATGACAGCCATTTTTAAGATGTCACATCATTAAGTCTCGCCACCAGATTGATCCTTCAGAAGGCTTAAGTCTTCCTTCTGTGAAATATAAATAATACTTGTGTCTCCTAGACATTTTGTCTTGTAGCATGTCTGAGACACAGACAACAAAAGGATTGATGTTAGCATAATATGCATTTAAGTGTTTCTTAGTTTGTCTTCACTGTAATTAGCATTTTAACGTGTTCAATCAAAGTGCAGCAAAGCAAATTGCCAACATAAACATCTGTGAAGTAAGTAGCTAGCAGCTGTTTTACAGCCATGCTAACTTTTCTGCTGTTGTGTGTGTTGATCTCACCTTTTCCATTATGTGTTTAGGATATTTTTTCTAATACAAGATTGGGCTCTGAGGAACCCATTCTAATAAGAAAGCATCCTTGACTTTTAAAAACACTTCATAGTTGCACTAAAGTCATAGGCCGCCTCTGCATCACTGCCAGACATGTCAGAAAATGCTAACTGGCTATGAAGGACTCTTAAGCTTCAAGAGAGGGATTTCTCCCAAATGTTGAAATCGTAATAATGTAAAAGTGCCTCAGGAATATCTGATTTTTATCTATGCCAAATTGTCCAAGTAACCGCTTTTACACAGTGTGAAACTTTATTTATTAAATATATTTAGCTAAATTATTTGTTCCATCCTTTGATTTATCATCCGTCTCTGTTTATTATACAAAGGAAATTGATCCTAGAAAACATTGAGCTTGTTATATAACTTCTTTTTTTTTTATCTTGCCCACTTAAATGATCTGCTTCTGGTCTTTTACGGTGCAAATGGAAAAGCTTTACGGGATATAGTTGTCTCGTTCTAACACATATTTATGTTTTCAGTGATGGGAAGAGTAGCATTTACACATTAAAATGCAGAATTCCTCGGGGCACTAAACTTTGATGAGAGGAGAAATAATACAGCTTGTAAAATTAGGTAAATCAGTTTCACACACTACTCGTGGAGTCTTGTTCTGTTTTGACTGAGATGACCTTCACTCTCAGTTCAGTTGGAAAATTCTTAATCCAAAGCAAGCAAAATTTGGTGGATAAATCCCTATACAGATGCCTGATCTCTGGTCCATAAATCTTTATGGGCCATCAGCTCAGTACTTCGGTCAGGCTGCATCCTCTCTTATCTGTCTCACCTGAAAAGCAATGTCACCACACTGCGGATAGCAGAACAAATCGCAAAATTGTTGTTGGAAAACGGCAAAATGTGAACGATGTAGGTTAAACTTTATCAAACAATACAAATAGACATAACAAATAGACTAAGACCATCATGTGAAACGTTACATCCTTGTTCCGTCTCTAATATCAGCTCTCTGAGTTCTCTGGTAAGACCGATGATTTAGTCCTAGATGAAAAGTGTCCTCTTTCAGGTAGAGATGATCCTCTGGTCATCTATTTAAAATCCAACCATGGCGTTTGTTGATCAATAAAATTCATGGCTTTTTAAGTGTCTCTTTGTCCTGGAACCTTTTTTCCCGCCAGGATCTGTTACATAAAGGACATTCAGGCAGTTTCCTGATTTATTTAATGTTTTTTAAAGAGACTAGCAATCGCAGAGCTAAGTGTTGTGCTATGATTTGCACTGGATTTGTCACTCCCACCTGCACAAGTTTAATAACCTGTGTAGGCTTATTGCTCCGCACAGGGTTTAATTTATCTTCTACCCTGATACAGTCTGGAATTTTCATTCTAATGTAGTTTTGTGTTGTAATTGTGTTAAATGATTAGGTTATCTTATGAGTAATGTTTTTATTTCTTTGTTCCCCATAGCAGTCAGATTACTAGCATATCAGCCTGTGGAGACATTTAGTTCAATGTGAGTGGGAGTGAGTTAAACAGAAATCTGCGTGGACCCTTGCTTTCTCATAACTTTTTCCATTTCTCCATTGAAGTTACAGCTGTGTGTGTTTTTAAGACAAATTCAAATAAGAAAACTGCCCGAAGTCTGCAAAACCATCATTTGTTGCAAAAGTAAAGTAGACATTTCCTCCCCGAAAGACAAAATGAGCACTGCATTCTTTGTTTGGGGGAAAGATATTGAAGCTAGCTCTGTTTGCCTTGGTGACCCCGATCTCTTTTTTTGTTTTACTGCTCTGAACTTTCCTGGAGCGATTGCTCCCCTGTAAAAAACATAAGCCCCATGTCGCATAACCCTTTTTTTCTCAGCTTTAATGTGGGGACAAATGCAAAGCGACAAAGAATGTCAACCTTTGCTAATTTCCTTACAGCTTTCTTTGTAAAAACAGCTCATTTCTTTGTGTTTTTCATAGAAGGCACCATCCCACTCATACAAATAAGTTCTGCTCAGTCCCTCTTAAAATAGCAAAAATAATCACAGACTAGAAGACAAGGCTTGGTAGCGTCAATCAACATCCTGATACTATTTTCTTCGACTTCAACTCCATTTTTAAAGCTCTTCCCGTGTTTTGTTGTTCTCCTCATTAAGAAGTCAATATACCTTAGGTAATTTAAGCTTATATTAAGATTAAACAAATGTCACAGACTCTATTAAAGTAGAATTTAGTTAATGTTGCTTATAACTTTGTGTAGATGCAAGTGATTATTTTACACACCTTCCCTTTATGTTAAGTCCCAACTGGATCGACTTTTACCTCCATTTCTTCCTCCTTCTGCTGTGTTTTCTGTCTCCAACCCAGTGTGTGGTTTTGATCTTAAAATGTTTTGTGGTACCTTTACCTCCCCTTCCCTCCTTCCCTCCGATTCTCTTACAGTCCCGTCACCCTCATCAGCATGTGTCCGGAGCAGTATGAGTGAGTATCTACGCCACCAGCAACTGCACCTCATCTCCAGCCTGGGATGGCTTTAGATGACACCCCTTCTACTCCCTTTTCCCCTCACTCACCCACATCCTTGCCCAACTAAGCCATGATTCCACTGCATGTTGCCTGACCACCTACCTTCTTGCCTGATCCACTGGTTAAAAATGCGGGCACAAAAAGACTCTCCTCACCTTCCTCTCTCGTTAAAGCATCCAACTTGTTTCAGTTGTTCATTTCAGCTGGGCTGCCAGAAACCATTCAGTCACTCCATAGATCACTTCGCTCTCTTCTATTTTACTTTCAGATCATCACATTTGTTTCTAGGTGATGTTGCGAGTTTCAATAGGTGTGTGTGCATGTGCCTGCAAAGCTGTGTGTTTTAATGAGGCTGTGTTAGCTTTCAGAAGCTCATTCATCTCCATTACTCCATTCATTTCCAGGCTGTCCCAGTCACCTCAGCTCTCTCATGACGACACCCACTCCAGGATAGAGCAGTATGCCAGCAGGTATGCGCTGCATTTTCCAATCATGCTGTCATAATATTAGAACCCACAAATCGTACACCTCCTCCAACACACACACACACACACGATGCATTCTTAACTTTATTCTGAAATGTCTTTTGTTGTGAACAGCAAAGAAAAATTTAAATGGATCTCCAAAAGGCTTGAAGTAAAAGCTCAAACATTCTTAACAGGATTAGTGTGGATCTGTTTTTCACCATTTCAGAGTGGAAGAGCAAAAATAAGAGGAGAATCATTTGGCACCACTCGAAATTTTAGCTCTCAGGAGAGACATAATGGTTTTGGAGCTTAATGAAGTTGTTAAGGAGCTGGCATTAACCCAAAAGATGCACAGTTATCCACCTTATTAAAGAGCTTAAAAAATACATCTTATTTAACATAATGCCTTTCTTTTACTAAGATATTCACAACTGCAGGAATTTTGACTAAGAATGGCCAAAAGTTTGGATGCCGCTTTGTTAATGCGTTTCAATGCAAATAAAAATAGACGCAGATCAGCAGCAACATTACAATGAAAAAAGTGTTTTTATTTAGTTTGTTATATGTGATAAATTTGATTATAGTAATAAAACAGAACATTTGCTGCATTGTGTTTGTTATTTAGGGTTCCTTGCAAGCAACAATAGTCATGCACTAATAAATATAAAGACATACATGACGGCAAATAGTATGAGCTGAATGGAAGACAGTAGGTTCTTGCAAATTTTTTAAAACACTGCTTTCATGATAGAACAACATTATTTATTACTGTTTTATTGAAAATGAGGTTTTTGTAAAAGGAAAATAAAATATAATTTGATATCAATAATTGCCCATGTAGTTTTATGGAATGATAGTTTTTGCTCTTCATTCTCATTTTTCAGTGAAATACATTTTGAATTTACATTTTGGGCTTCAGAGCCAGCATAAGAGCTTCTTTTCGTAATGTCAAAAGATGTTGATTTCTTTCTTCCTGAAACCTGTTTGATGCAAATGAGGGGAGAAAAAAGGGTTCTTAAAGAGTGTCACAGTAAGGTCTGGACTTATTTTCTTTTTAAAGGTCCACATTTGTTGGGTTTTTTTTTTAGCAACTTTTAGAAAAGAATAATACACATTACAAGTGTTAAATTTCACCAGCATTGTGTTGCCCCCCTACTTTTGCTTTCAGAACTGTCCCTGTAGCAAAGATTTAGTATAAAACATGGCCTAGAAACATGAACCACTTTTGGCCAGTTTCAGATTTGAACCGTGCAGCATAAATAAGGAGCATACAAGTTTGGTCCTAGAGAACCACAGTCCTACACAGTTCTACAGTTTTAATACACCTGATTAAAATAAGAGTCGCTGAGAAGAGCTTGATAAGCTGTTGGATGCTTTTAATCTGAATCCTGTGTGTTAAAGCAGTGAAACGCTGTGGCTGTCTCTCCAGCTCGCCTACACCCCCATCCTGCACTAGATCCTGCTGCAGATAATATATGGTAGCAATATGTGTTCAGTGCATTCATGATCAAATTTTAGTGAGTGTTCACTTTGCAGGCATTTTCTTTGTAATAATTTACAGAGTGGTTTCAGGGATGTATTTTTGTATACCTTGTTTTTATTTTTTGTGTCTGTTCTCTGACTTAGGTGTGACTCAAAGTGACCAGAAAGTTGAATTATCCACCTAAACTTTTTCATTTATGGATGGAGGAATTGTGGTACAAGTTACATTTAGTAGGATGAATGTCTTTAAAGGCACACACCACAACAGTCACAATTAATCCAAATCATAATAAATCTGCAATTTTTTACGTGAATTAAATATCAGAGGATATTTCCAGGCCAACTCCAACCTTCTAAAAATGTTACATTCATCCTTTCTACCCCTTCAACACATTTCTTATCACTCCCAATCTTGTCTTTAAAAGCTGACTATTGTTTTCACTAAAAGCACATCTGTGTACTTTTACTTAAAGCTTTAATCATAAAGGCTAATCTGATGCAGCGCTGCCTTATCTTTCCCAAAACTTTCCACTTCATAACCGCCATGAATCTCTGCTCAGTGTTTCTGGCTGCAATTTGTCATCAACACAGACACATTAGACCCCCGGCTGTAACAAATGTAACAGAAAGGCAATGTTGAAAATTACATTGCAGCTAATGGTTATGCACTTAAAAATAGAAAAAAAAGAAAAAAAACTTCATAGTTCCAACTTTAAAGTACTTTGTCAAAGCTCAATTTCACAATGACGAAAAGTATCAAGATCATATTCTTGATTTATAGAACAATGCTGCTTTTATATACCCGGCTTTACTGAAAGCAAGCTTTGATTGGAGAACCAGACTCGCCACCATGGCTGCTTTGAGTGGATCAGTTAATACCAAAAGATAAAATGTTTTCCTGGTGGTCAAATAGATGAACACTACGGAACAGATGGCTGACCCATAAGCCTCTGCAATCATTTTATTTTTCTCATTACTGCTTCGTTTCTTTTTGGGTCATTCGCTGTGCTTGGAGACTTTACTACATGCTGTAACTTTTAATTGGTGTTTTACTGTGGTGTTGATGTCCTCATTTGTCGACACTGGTACTCTGCATATTGATGTGACCAGCAGCCTTTTAAGTGCTTTTAGTTTTTTTGTTACCCTCTCACAGACCATGGTTTATCTCACAGGTTGGCTCAGATGGAACGCTCCAATGGCTCCCTGCCCACCGACAGCAGCTCAGCCACAGGAAGCATGTAAGACACTAACATTTATCACACTTGATTAGATGTTTGCACTAATGAAAGGTGAGGTTCCTGTCACTGTTCTCGTTCACAAAGTTGCAGTTTGGTTTTCTATTCGATGCTGTTTTGAATATCAGAGCTTAGCTTGGATTTAAAACCTATTTCCTGAAAACTAATTCTGCATGATAGCTGGAATTTTGTATTTCATGCAATAGCTATATCAAACAAGGATGGATTTGAGTTTTATATTCATAAAGCACGTAGAGTCAAGATGTATTAGAACATATAATAGCTTTACTAATGCACAAAATCAGATGGACAGCAGTCCCAACAATCAATTCTTTTCTAGATTTGCTGCTCATATTTGTGAGATTTCGTTTCATTGGGACTCTGGTAGAGCCACACAGTTAGCCTTTCTCTGCAATGCAAAAGATAGCCTCTCTTGGCTTTAGTCACATTGTATAAGGAGAAAAAGAGAACAGGACAAAGGAAGAAGATGAAATAAAAAAAAAATCAGTAACTTCAGCAGTAAAGCTGATAATTATATGTGAGAAGATGTGTATATCTACAAGAAACCATTCAAGTTGCAGAACTTAAAGTTAAATGTGGTTTTTCACATCGGAAAAATGAGATCTTAAGGTCCAAATGTCCTCTGTGCCCAGGGACCCTTATAGATGAGCAGACAATTGTCACTGTGTTTTTGTTTAAACAAATGGATATTGTTGAAGAAAAACATTCAGATTTCTATTATTTTCCCAACTCATCAACCTAAAAGATAGCTAGGTTTGGATGTATGCCTGTTTGTACGAAGGATGTATAGTGAAGGCACACACACCTAAAATTTCTTTTGATCTTAATGACTATTTCAATAGCAGAAAGCTACTACTCTAAGTGTGGGTTAGAAACACTGAGCTGTGTGCACTTGGAGAGCAGAAATGCTCCCAGCCTGCTGTGTGAAAGGAAATTGCTATAGATTTGAGATTTCTACAAAGGAAATTCTTTTAAAGGAGCATTTTCATCACTGCAGTGGAAAGTCACTTGGGATGAAGGTAGAAACCTCAGTTTTCAGCCAGGATGAAATGAAACTGCTTTATGGTGCTGTTGGTGCATCACCATCCATCACACCATTTAGAAAAGCATTTTAACAGAAAGTGTTCAGCTGAAGAATCCCACAGTCGACCCTTGTTGAACTTGAGTTGCTAAGTTAACAGAAGAATGGAAAGACAAACTATTTTTGTAGTGCTGCGTGAGATGGAAACGCGAGGATGCGGCACATCCACATTACAGCAATTCCTCTTTACATTTTGTTTTTTGCTTCTGTATAATGGAACTTTTGTGGGGGACGTACATTAGCTACAGATGCAAATGCTCTTTACGTGCAGAAACGGGCTGCATGTATACTATTTTATCTGCACTCTTGATCAGAAGCAAAATCTGTGTAATTCAGGTGTTATTCTGTGAATCTAATGGACCTGACAGATCCGCCGGATTGACCTCGGCACGTAAAAGCTTCTTCATCCCTGTTGATGGTGTTCTTGATTTGCTTTCTCATATCTATTCTGATTTCCCTCTTAATTCATAATTTGTGTTTTTTTTTCTTCAATGACTTTAGTATTAAGGTGCTTTTCTTCACATGGAAACCATCTGATTAATAATGTGTCACAGCCGTCAGCTTCTAATGCGTGCAGACAAAAGTCTAATGTTTTTTTTTTCTTTATCAAATTAAAATCTTTATCAATCATAACTTGCAGGCTGCTGAGAAGGTACATAATTCAGTCATAAATGGATGGAAATTAGATTGTGGGATCATCAATAACTCATATCAATTGAACTTTAAACTAGTCATAAAGTAGTGTGAATAGTGTGTAAACCCGTTGTGACTGCATGCCATGTCGGGACGAGAATTTTGAAATGTTCAAAATTTTGGTTGCAACAAAATTTTGCCAACGGGTCGTTGTGATGGGGTAACCGTCCCTGTAGCTGTGTTTCAGCCATCTTGCTTCTGCTCTTTTCATTCTCACCTACATACACCCCTACACGTATGTTATCCATGTTATTGCAACAAATCTACCTGTTTGAAGAAGAGTTGTTTGTTTACTTGTTGTGTTAGCTAGATCACTTGTTTATGAATTTATTGTTTACAGCTGTATGGAATTAGTTGAATGATCACTGCTTTGTTGTGATTGGCGTTCATGGCAGACACCTTTTTTTTTTTTTTTTTTTCCCGGAAGCGCACTTTTAAGAGGGGGGAGAGAAAGAAGAACGGGGGAGTGAGAATTTGTATTGTGCAGTAAGCAATCAGTGGGGTAAAAGGACTGAAAGGGGCGCATCCGTGGAGTAGTTGCTAGACATGGTGTGGATGCGAACGAACAGCCACTTCTCCTTATTTGTAAATATTGTAAATATCACCAGCACTTGTCCACCTCACCGTGATGGAATGACCCGAACACAATAAAACTCAGCAAAAACGAGCCTTTGACCACAATCTTTTTCTCCATCTTAGAAAGAGACTTGGCAAACTGCACTGTGTCTGTAGGCAACAGTCACAGGGTGGAACCGGGGACCCAGTTCCATCACAGTCGTGAACTGTGTCCCAACTGTACATGAACACGTCGTGATGTCGTCGGAATGATGCAGGAGGATGCGTGCCAGGTATAGACATATAATTGTGTCTCTGGCATTCAGCATGTTCTCTCTTCTGCTAACCTGGGGTTGGGGAGGCCCCCTTTTTTATATGAGATGCCCAAGTCGGAACAACACCGTCTGAATCGCGCAAACTCTTCCTGTCAATGCGGGAAGTGCGTAAACTATGCGCAACCTATCGTGCCAGTTTGTGTCAATGCGGGAACTATGTGTGAACTAGACGTGAACAGTGCGGGAGCCTCCTCGTTCGTGCCCCAAAATGCCACGACTTGATTTGTGGCATTTTGTCCGCCTGCAAAGTGTCAGCCTACCCTTCTGCTGCAACATGCTTGGTACCGTACCAGATTTTTAGCAAAACCTCTTTGTCTGCACTTGTAAATGATACGTTAGAACACCACAACATACTTTTCTATTAACATGTGCATAATGTCAGGTTTATGTGATATTATGTTGACTTGATGTTGAGAAGGATAAAGCTGAGCAAAATGGCTTTAAAAGACACTGCATTCTCTAGTAGCCATAGATTCCGTGTCTGTCAGATTATCCCTTATTTCAAGAATGCAGAACTTATTCTTAAGGAATGCTAAAAGGCTCCATAACATTTTTTTGTATATTATAAGATGATCAACTGATTTCATTTAGAAGAAGCTCGTAGAAACTTCGGTAATGTCAGAGCACTTCTGTTGTGAGAGTGAATATGCAGAGCATCCTTCTTGCAGCTGTTTTTGTTTTTGCGGCTTTTTCTTCTTGCAACTGTTTTTGTTTTTGCGACTTTATCTTCTTGCGTTTTTTTGTTTTTAGGCTTTTTCTCCTTGCAGCTGTTTAATATATGCAGCTTGTTTTTGTATAGAAAGCACACTTGCACATGTCGACAGCCATAAAGAAGCATTATCTGCTATCTCAAAAAAGGGCTAACAAAATAAAACACTGATGCTCCACATGGAAATCTGCAGAGCACTAATGAGATGAGGAAGATGATGCTTTTGATGAAGGCTAATGGATTTCAAAGCAGAGAAAAAACATTTGGAATATAATCAGAGATGCATTCACTTACTTTTGCATATCTTTTCTTTGATATTTGTTTTCTGTAACATGAATGTAAATGTGAAGATGAGAGCTCAATCATCCCAGAAAAAGAACATTTGAGAGACAGTCATTAAATATAACAGCTTATAAGAGGAGTTTAACTAATGTGTTTTTCCATTTCATGCCTTAGTGAAAAGGGGTTCTGTTTTTATCTGCGTGGAGCATCATACAACCACCCAGACTTCAAAGACAAAGGATACTGTTGTTCACCACATCACTTATTTACTTAATGTACATTTTAATGCAGTGAAGTCCAGATGTAGTTACTGGGGTGAATTAAATCGATAACCAGACTCTGAATGGGGAATATTGGAGTTCAAAGCACTGGACCAGGAAGGAAACTTTGAACAGAGACTAACAATGCGACCTCACAAGAAAAAGTCTTGTTTAAACGTTGGCCAGAGGATGATGCTGCTAATCCTGGTCACCTTTCTTTCATGCAGTCATAAATCACAAAGTTGACTGAAAAAGTTCCATTTAAGGCCATTTATGCCCTCTCAATTGATGTGTAAACGTCTAAAGTTACTCAGAGTAAATTATAACCAATTGGAGCCTGTTTTCCCCACATAAATTTATTTTAATTTTCATATGTTTTAAGAGAGACTCAAAAAGAGTAGCGGTGAGGAATCTTTAGGCCCCACTGTGCATACAAGGTCTTTGGAGGTGAATCCCACTGTGCTGTGCATTTCATAACAGTCTTTCAGAGATAACAGCTGCAATTAAACATCCACCAGATTAGCTATTAATTGATATTTGGGACATTTCAAGATGAAAAAATTTTGAAAAGAGGCAAATTTATTCATGAAGTTTCTCTAATTAAGGCAAATACAAAAAGTCAGACAAAAATCAACAACTAAACAAGATAAAGCAAATAAACCACAAGGGGTGTAGACAGAAGTAAGCATAATATTATACTGAAGAACCCTTAGTTTTATGCTAATGCATTGTTAACAATGAAGTTACCTCACGGATCATGTTTATTTACTCTCATTCTGAACAGCTTGTGGATATAAGGAGGTAATTATTTCTCATTCTTAGCTTTGTACATCATTTGGACCCATTCATAAATTACTAATATATTAAGTTTCAATATACGTCATTGAATGAATCCTTTACCAGTTAGTTGTTTCACAATAAGGTTTATTTTCAATCATTCTAATTATGCAAATAATAGTTTTTTTCTGTGAACTGTGCAGTGAAACCAGTGATTGGATTAAGTGCATGTAGACACTTCAGTGCTTGTCATTTTTAGATTTGTGTAGCTTCTATCTAAAAGATGATCGTTATTAGAAAGCTTGTATTTTCTCTGACTGCCAGCAAAAGCATAATGTTCAATTGATACTCATTGACATATGAAAAAGCCATCTTCCTATTTTACTTCCCAGCTTATCTTGTACTTTTCAGTCGCACTTCACTGCTGTCTTTTATTCTTATTATTTTTTTAGCTTTTGTTCTTGTTCTTCTTTTAATTTCCCACAGCCTTCACGATTAAATCCAACTTTCATACCAGCTCATTCCCCCGTTTTCTTTTTCATTGTAGACAAATCCTGTTCTACCTTTGAGTCCCGTCAGCTTTCAGTTTGAACAGTCAGTAGACTGTACACCTCCAGTAAATGAGGCTGCTGGACTTTACACAGAGAGAACAAGGTTTTAATGAAAAGGAAGAAAAAAGTGGATCCCTCGAGTTTCCTTTCATCCTCTACCTTTTGTTCCTCTGGCATTCGTGATTCTTTTGGTTCTGTGGTCCTTGTTTCTCTGTTTTTATTGTTCCTTGTTTTTCTCTAAAGCTGACACAGTAGCAGTCAGGATGCTGCCTGAGAAGAGCTGCTTGCTTTTGTGATGTGTTGGTGAGGCATCAAGCCCAGAGACTATTGTTAAGTAAAAACTTGAAAAGGCCCCTTAAGCATGTCCTCCTCTTTTACCAAACATACACAATGCTCAAATTCCCAATGCATAGCAGCCATTGAGATCTAATAACCTCACAATTATTCACTGTTAATTCCTCTTCAGCACCAGTCTGATGCTCTTTCCTGTGCACGCTTTCCCTTCTTATTCTTGGTGAATCTCCAGCCTGTCTTACAGTATCTCTTCGTTTTTTCTTGTTTCACATAGCAGCTCTGAGAAAAGCAGCTCTGCCCCCCCCCTGTAGTCTCTATTTCACATGTAATGATCCCCCTCCCGCTGTCCTCTGGGTTCCTCCTGCGAAACGTCAAGTTGCCAGGAAGCTGCTTAATTGGTCACTCGGGTTGTGCAGGATCCCAATCCCTGGCCCCAGAAGATGAAGCTACCACCAATTTTTAAGTTTCTCTGTGGAAGACAAAGCTTTCTTCATCCCTGTCTGTCCTGTGACAGCATACTTGCATTCCACATGCAGTATTTGTGCATGCTGCCATAACACCAGAGGTGACATTTGACTTCCTTTGCTGTTTTTCAACAACTCCAGATTTTCAAAAATATTTCATGAAAAACTAAAAGTTATATACCTTTTTTAAAAAAAGAGACTAAAAAAGCAGAAAAAGTTTGGATTCAAATAGTCTTTTTATAAAATGCTAAAGGCGGGCCACAAATTCCAGGAGACACATGCTTAAAGAAACATTACTTTTGTGGCAAAGAAAGTTCATGATATGAAGCTTATCAGTTCTACAAATAATTGAACATAAAAGCTGGATTTGGATGCACATGCAGGCAAGATTCCTGGTTTAATTCATTGTTCCTTTTTATGTGAAAGGAGATGAAAACCTCTTTCTTTGTGCCTTTCATTAGGAACTTAAAACTCAGCTAAAAACTCAGTCCAGGGTCACGGCAGTATAACAGTCTTTTGTACGAAAGAATAAGCTTCCTATTAGTTCCATATGTTATTATGCATGCAGTGATAACAGAATTCTGAATATGAACTGAATACGCATGGACTAAAAATGTAGGGGTGTTTTGGAGAACTTGAGACATTTTAGATTGGCAGGATTACATCTTCATGTGAGTATATTCTACTGGAGTATAATAGCCATTCAAATCATGGCTATATGTTTATTTAACTAGATTACCAGCCTGGTTATGACTGAGTCAAATATGTCATAGGTTTTAGTATAATTAGAAAACGTATTCTGTAATACTTGTGGTTTTGGTCATAGTTGCTCCTTGAATTAAATTAAATTAATTTCTTAAATATTGGAAAAGGTGACAATCTAAATTTAAAAAGCAGGTAAACAAGCATGATAATGGAAGAATACAAATGTTCTGAACTCAAAGCTGTTTAGGACAGAAAGTTGAATTACTTGTTTTTTTCTCAATTTGAATGATCTAACAATAATTAAGTTGTTTATAAAATATAGTTGGCAACGTTTTTTTCCCTCTTTTCTTTTTGAGAATTTTTTTTTGTTATTTTTAAAGTTGCAGCCAAACTATGGCAAGCTGCTTTTCATATAAGTAAGATGTTACATAAAGACACAGACAGAAAAACACACAAAGCAAAATGACAGCCCTCATTTTTCTTTTCCCCTTCATTTCCTTTCACCTGTCTGCCAGACTCTTATATTATAGCAATCAGACAGTAGAGGCTGACACATCTGCGTCCAACCAGGGATCGTAGAGCTAAAGCACCATTAGGCGTCACAGCTGGTTGTCGCATTTGGATTAGACTTTTGGATCTCACCTGCTCCATGTCCTTGGATTACAATGTTACATCACTAAAATGTTTTTTTCAGTCGAATGTCTGAAGGTAATACACACTGTTTATGACCTAAATCAACATAAGACAGGATGTTTTTCACTGGTGAGTCTTTGTTAGCTATATTTACTATGGATGTTTCATAGAAATGCAAGGGCCACTGTCAATGTTACTGCTAACATGAGGAAAGGACTCAAAGAACATGGAGGTGGCTCTGTGGCTAGATGGATGTGGAGATAAATTCTAGGTAGATGTCCATTGCATGAAAGTAGCTGAAGACAAAAATATATTTTGGCTACTAAAGCTGCTGGTTTTTATGTTTGTTTTTAATAGTGTCCCTGTGTCATCTTCGTTCTTAAAGTGATTTTATTTTAATGTTTTATATACTTTTTATTCTATTTAATTTTTATTACATTGTACAGTCTTATAAATAAAAATAGCATGGTGTGGTACTTTTCTCTCCCTTTTACATTACCAACATGGAAATTTCCCAGCATTCTATGAAAACCTTTTCAAACCTAATCGTTTGATTTAATTTAGTTTGGTGGTTATGTTGACATCCGTACCATGTTTTTTCAGTTCTGCACTATTTGAAGTCGCAGGTCTTTGACTTAACAGAGAGTAACTGGGAAGAGTGTTTGCTCATCACATCTTCTGATTGTTCCTCAGGGATGATGAGCATGCCCTGATCCTTCAGTACTGCCAGACGCTGGGAGGAGAGGGCTCCCCGTGCAGCCAGCCTCAGAGTCCTGCCCAGATCCTACAGGCTGTTGAGAGGGAGGAGCGGGGCGAGCTGGAGCGGATCATTGCTCGTTTGGAGGAGGAACAGAGGTCAGTATTATATATGCCCAACACAGGAATAAAATGTTTGTGCTTGTTTAATTTTTATTGTAAATGGTAAATAGGAGTTTGTATGATTTAAATATACAGACAGGAACATTTTTTTGGACATTATTGATATTTTAACATATGGTTTTCCTTGTCCAGCATTATGTCACACAGTTTATTCACAGCTTTCTGGTGGTGTTTGTGTGCTTACTCTAATACAAAATAAATGAAGCCATACATCTCCTTCTATTAACCCACCAAGTCCTTCCTCAGTTTGATTGTAAATACAGATGGCTTCGAGAAAACAATGACTGCAAAATCCATTGTTGTGGAGATGCTTTTTGCTCCTCCAGTAAATCTGCTGGAATGATGTGACAATGATTACCTGAATGTATAGAATATTCAGACTCTCTGGAAGAAAGGAGAGTCATGAATGCCAGTTTAAGCAAAGCGATGCAGCTCGTGGCTCTGCACACAGATGAAGAGGCCGAGGATGGACCGAGGCAAGAGGCTTGGTGGTGGGGGAGGGAGGAATCCTTTTTGTTTATTTATCCACCTTCATACACCTTAATGACAAACTGTACTGTAAGAAAGGGTAAATACGAGTCTGTGTTTTTCCTGAGTGAAGCTGCTAAAAATGTTTGAGTTTTTCATGGATAATAGCAATTATGCTGCAGGGCTGTAGAATGTGGTCAAGAAATGTGTTGAGTGTACTATTCATTCCCTCCTTATCCCAGCTCAGAGAGAAATAACACCACGATAAAAAAGCAAGAGGACCTCCAATCAGTGTGTTGGTTTGATATTGAAAGCATCGCATTGACATCCTGACAGAATGACAGATGAGACTCATGGGCTGTGTCCAAACGTCCGCATTACTGAATGGCGCTGTGCTAAGTAGCAGACTATGCAGTGCACTTATTCTGTTGCTAATTCGGACACAAAGCTGGTTATTTTCTCCTCGCTGCAGATCACATGACTACCAGCTGTGACCACGGCAAGCATAAACTTTTCATTTCAATCCAAACTATATATAATATATATATATAA